>CM023490.1:84973871-85002394 GCA_013339685.2 Hyalomma asiaticum | reverse complement strand
AAACAAAAAACCACTGTAAGCACCAACAGCAATCCTTCGGTTCCCTGTAGCTGATTTGATAAGGATAGCCCTCGCTCTTGCACCGAATAAAAAGTGCCCTTTCTCGCCAAATCCTTTCGTCCGCTGGGAAATGGAAAAGTTTCCCTGCGCTGTTTCTTCCCGAGTTGTGGCACCAAAAGCACCGCAGCACGCCATGCGTCCTTTTCCTAGTTTCGGCAACATTTTGAGCGCGTTCGCACTCACAAACACCGAAATGTCCACCTTCAAGGCACTTTAAAGAAATTCCACACGCGCACAGTGAAAACGGCAGAAGCAGATGGACGGAGTGACAACAGAAGAAATAAGAGCGAAAGCGCCGCCCGTCGGCGCAACGAATGCAGCGTCTGGACAAATATGCAGGGTGTTAAAAAAGGAAATACCCGAGGACACATTTTATTTGTACACCTAATTGCATAACTTTATTCATGCGTAGGTTGCAAATATAAGGCTACACATGCAAACGTTGCTGAATTTTTGTTTCCTACGAAAGAAATGGCGGACGCATTATTTCCAATACCGAAAGTAGTCGAAGTATCCGCCCCCTGGGAATGCCGATGTCCCTTTCGCTTTCCTCGAATCTACTAAGTGCAGCTCGTAATTGCATCGTAATACGTCCGGACCTGTGTTCTTACTAGGTCCTACGTTGTTCTTCAACTGCTCTTTTATAGCTCACTTCGTACGTGTAGTCATGCACACTGTACGTAGTGGAATCCAAGGTTCGACGGCAACCCGTCTGGCCGGGAAAGTGCATGATGAATGGATGTGAAGATACACCAACCAAAATAAAAACTGAAATTTACTTGACGTTTCGGCACCCCACACGGGAGCCTTGTTCACAATAACATCCCATAAGAATGACACAACATATGTAAGATGATCTGAGTACATGAAGTGAGCGAGAGGGCAAGCAAAGCGCACCTAACTACGCATGAGTATATGACGTAAGCAGCGAGAGTACATTATCGGAAATGACCCGTCACTCCTGTTGAAGGTGTGCGCTGTGGTTTTTTTGTGCAAGGATTCCAAGTGCAGGCGTGAAGCAAGCTTCTTTTCCTTGGCCAGAACACGCGCACCTGACCATTCAGTGCTGTGGCCTGTGGAATCCACGTGTTCCGCCAGGGCGTTCGAGGGCACGTGTCGTTTCCTGAATTCATACTCGTACTGTTTCACCCTGTTCTTGAAATTGCCTGTCTCACCGGTGTACAGTCAACCAAAAAGTTTACAGACCACGCGAGTGCGTGGCCAACAGCTTCTTCGAGCCACTTCCGCTACATCACCTGCGAACGACGGCAGTGCTACATTAAAGAAGCATCCCTCGTTTACGGCCTGTCTGTTTTCCAATTGTGGGCAAATGATCTTTCACCTTTCTCTTTTTAACGCGACGCGCTTTTTGGCATCCGAGGCACGGGTTTATATCTGGATAGCCTTCAGCGAAACTGATATCCCATCTACGGCACACCATTCAATGCAGCCTGCTGCAACGGCTGTGATACCGCTTTCAAAGCAGAGAGAGAGAGAGAATAAATTTTTATTAACAAATGCACACTGAGCCTTCCTTGGGTGGGGCCCTCAGTCCAGGGCTCCATTGCCTCGCGCGACCCTGCGAGCCCGCTGGACCAGCTGCTGCTGTTCCTGCCGGCGTAAGCTGAGCAGTGCAGACTCCCAAGAGGAAGGGGTGGGATTGGGAATGGGAGGAACGCCCTGTGGGGCAGAGCATTTTCACGTGGAGTGGTAGACTGTCGGTACGGATCCACAGAAGGGGCAGTAGGAGGGGTAGAGAGTCGGATGAAAGCGATTTAGCATATAGAGGCAAGGAAATGAATTGGTCTGTAGTTGCCGCCAAGCGACAGCATCTGCTCCGTTAAGTGAAGGATGAGGAGGAGGATACGTATAACGGCACTGTCGGTAGTACTCCAGCGTAGCGTTGTAGTTTAGTGGCTCTGTCGATGCGACGTCTGGATTGGACAGCTCTTCCAATGGTGCCCGGCCGGTCAGCTCTCGGGCAACCGCATGAACGCGTTCATTACCATAGAGAGAGGCGTGTCCAGGAGTCCAGACGATACGCACAGGACGTAATGCGGACGGTGAGACAGAAGAGAGGATATTATGTGTATGTGCAGCCACAAGTCCTTGAGCGAAAGCACGGCAAGCACCTTGTGAATCTGTTACAATGGTGACAGGGGAGTCATGTGACAATGTCGTAGCATGGACAATTGGCAGAGAGAGAGCTCCCTCCTCTGCCAAACCACTGTCTGTAGTGCGAAGTGTGGCAGACGCCACAAGGGCGTCTGTGTCGTCTATCGCGGCTAAACACATGGCTGATTTCTCTGGGTAGCGTGCCGCATCAGTGTGAAGGACTTGTAAGTCTGTGGTACCATCACCAAAGACGCGTGTCATAGCCTAAACTCGGGCACGTCGACGACCGGCGTGGCGGTAGGCTCATATTGCGTGGAATCGGAGCCACTTTGATGAGTGCGCGGACAGTAGGAGCAAGTTTATGTTGCGGTACCTGTGTGGGTTTTTTGGGAATCGGGTAGCCAAGACGAGACAGGATGGCGCAGCCCTGACGGGTCTGCCTGAGCCGTTGGAGCTGACTGTTGTGCTGGGCCTCGATGAGTTCGGTTACGGTGTTGTGGACACCGAGTTGAAGGATGAGATGTGTAGATGCGTGTGGAGGCAAGCCGAGAGCCGCCTTCACAGCTGTCCGTAGAAGGATGTCCATCTTTTTGGTTTCAGCTAGCGTGAGATTGTGAAAGGGAAGATGATAGGTGAGCCGACTAATTATGAGTGCTTGTACTAAACGGAGGACATCCTTCTCACAGAGGCCTCTCCTGCGATTGGTGGTGCGTTGGATCATGTGTGTAATTTGAGTTATCTGCTGAGCCAGAAGGTAGGTAGTGTGCGAGGCCTTGCCATCAGACTGAAGGCAGAGGCCTAAAATACGAATTCGGCGTACCAGAGGGATAGGACGGCCATCAAGAAACAGCGAAATGTCAGGAGAATCATCGGTTTTGCGGCGCCGCTTACTTTTCCACTGAGCACGTAAGGCTGCCGGCAGCAGCATAGTCTTGTACCAGAGACACACCTTCCCGGAGGGCGTCCTCAATGGTTCTGTCTAATCCTTTGGTTGCCCAAATTGTAATGTCATCTGCATAGATGGCATGCTGGGTGTTGGGAACCTGTTGTAATAGGGAAGGGAGCTTAGCCGTAGCCACGTTGAACAAAGTGGGCGAAAGAACTGAGCCCTGTGGTGTTCCTCTGCCTGCGAGACGAATGACGTCCGACCGGAGGTCTCCAATCTCAATAGTGGCCGTGCGGTCAGAAAGAAAGGACCTGACGTAATTGTAGATACGTGAGCCACACTGAGATGAAGCGAGATTGTCCAGAATTAGGTCGTGGGAGACGTTGTCAAAAGCACCCTTCAGATCCAGGGCCAGAATTGCTCGGACCTGGTTTGAAATGGGGCTATCCAACACGTCCTCCTTAAGCTGTAATAATACGTCCTGTGTAGAGATACCAGGACGGTACCCGAAGAGTGTATCAGGAAAAAGTGATCGTCTTCAAGAAATGGCTGTAGTCGGGAGAAAACAACGCATTCAAAGAGTTTAGCTACACATGAAGTTAAAGATATAGGGCGAAGATTCTGGAGGGAGAGAGGCTTGCCAGGCTTTGGAGTAAGTATGATTTCTGCGTGTCGCCACTCCTGTGGTAGCGTGCGGTTTTCCAATGTTCGTTGTAAAAAGCGATTAAATGTTCGATGGCCTGGTCATCTAAATTACGCAGAAGTGTGTACGTAAGCCCGTCTGTCCCGGGTGCTGTGTTACACTTAATGCTTTGCAAGGCTGCCCTAACCTCTGCTTCTGTAATGTCCTCATCTAGAGGCGTATCGTGTACGTGTGGATAATAACGGTACGCGGGACGGGCGCCCGTGGATACATTGTGTTGCTTTAAGGTGTGCAGCAGAGTGGTATCGTCGAGCCCTGATTTGTGGAGAATGGTGCGGATTGCGTTAGCAGTGTGTGATTTTGTCTGCGTGGGATTTAAGAGAGCACGGAGTATACGCCACGTTCGAGGTGTACTTAGTGAGCCGTTGAGTCGTTCGCAGAAGTTATGCCAATTGTTGCTAGTGAGGATGTTCGCATAGTCATGTGCCTCAGTAGCTAGTTGGGCGATTCGGAGACGAAGATTTAGGTTATGTTTCTGCCGCCGCCACCGCCGTGTCAAGCCACTGAGGGCATGCCAGAGATGCAGCAGATGACGGTCCACATCCGGCGTTTCTGTCGTCGCAGCGATGAGTTTGGTATCTGTTTGAAAATCGGACTGAAGTTGTAATATCCAAGCCTCAAGGGAGGGAGAGTCCTGATGGGTAGTTGTTGTACGATTACGCCTAAATGCATCCCAATTTGTAAGTTTTATGATGCGCTCTGGGGCGCGCGTGGCTGCTACTTGGAGCTCTGTAGTTAGTATATGGTGATCACTGCCTAGATTCACCATGAGGTTGCACCAGGAGTGGTGACTAACCCCCTTGACTATCGTGAGGTCGGGGCATGTGTCCCTGCTGAGGGGTGTCACGCGTTGACCTACGGTTTCTCGCCATGCTCATGCAATACTGGGGCCTCGGTAGTACACGGAGGCATTTCAGACTGCGCTAAATCTTGGTGGATGGTGGTGGGAAGCGGGACTGCAGCAGCTGCGGCTGTTGGGACGGTTTTTCGGGACGGTGATAGGAAACGGGAAGGGCGTGTGTAAGCATGCGGTCGCTATGCTTCACGTGTCGGAGACGTGGTGCGTTTGGGTGCAGATGGCGCAATATGAAGTTGGCCAAATGCAGCCGATATCTGCTGTTTAACATCCGTTACAATCTGCTGGACAGCAGGTTGCAGGACCTGCTGGATCAATTGTTCGAGTGGAGCTGTTAGTTCAGCCGTAATGCTATCCTTCATTTTCTGCATTTCTACCTGCATCATAGCTGCGAATTCGTTCCTTAAAGAAGTAGCCATTTCGTTCAACGCCTCTCGTGTGCAATAGTCGGATCGTGCCGTTGTTGGCGGCATGTCAGGGTGAAGCTGAGTGTCAACTGACATGGGTTGTGGTGTTCTTTGCTGCGTTGATGTTTGTGTGAGGGAGTGGGACTGATGTGAAGAGGGAGGGAGAGCAGGAAACTGCCCTGCCCAGCTTACCGTTTGTGCTTTCTTGTGGGAACCGCTTTGCTGGCCATGATCATGCGTTGTCCCGTCCTTGCGCCAGCCTGGAGATCCCTGCTGGCCAGCGGAACCGCTCCGCGATGACGAGTTTCCTCGCCTGGGCCCCGATTTATCCCTGGAATGGCTCTTTCGCTTGGCTCCACTCCCGGACGCGCTGCTCTACCATCCGGGGCTGGGGTATGGTGACTGGGCCTTCCTGGTGGGAGTAGCAGCTAACCGGGGTGGTTTGCGTCGGTTGACTGGTGGCAAGTACCGCTTAGGGCATGGTTTGGCAGCCGTCGGGTGGTCGCCCCCGCTAAGCATGCAACAAGGGCGGCATTCGTGGTTGTTAGGTTATAGTGAATCCCCGCACACTCGACATTTCGGTGTGTCAGGAGGCTGTGGCATACATCCTCGCGGTGTCCTGTTTTGTTGCACTTTCCACAGTGGGGAATAGTCCGTTTGTAGAGGTAGCAGCGAAGTGCCTGTCCGTACGCGTTGACGAAGAAAGGGACCCGCTTGCCACAAAATGTGAGCACCATTGCTCCGGATTCGCCGAGGCGTCTGCACGTAAGGACCTCGTAGCCCGGTACTTCAACTTCGGTCAGGAAGTCGTCTGGTGTGATTTCGTGGCCTATTCCGTTGACCACACCTTTGCACGAATTATCAGGCGCAATACCACAAGGGGTGATGCCGTAGGTTGCTGCGTGGACTGTAATTTTGGTGATTTGTCAAAGTGCAGTGGCGATGATTTCAGATGAGGTGCTTATTGTTAGCACGTTTTGATTTTCGTCAACACGAAGCTTGATGTCAGGCTTCTCACTTCGTATCTTTGCTGCATGAGCTACGGCGAGAAGTAGCGTCTTGGGGCTAACCATGCTCAGATTTAATCCACCATGGGGACGGATTGCTAGCTTGTAGTCCTCGGCAGGGAGCGGTGGGAGTCTTGGTAGACGCGTCTTAGGCCGGCTCTGGCGTAGAGCGGGCTCAGATGGCGTGCTGGGCAGCTGTTGAGTTGGTGCAGTACGGGGTTGCAGCTGTCGGAGTTTGTTCGCTCTCTTGGTAATAGTGACCCATGGCTGTGCGTTGTGCTCATTGCTGGCCTGCGTATCGGCGTCTTGGCTGGTCTGCGTATCAATCATGTGGTCCGTGGAGCGAGGGGGCAGCGAGTGCCTCTCGTTGGCTGCGACGCTCGCAGAGACGCTCGCCATCCGCTGTAGAGCGGGGCGACATTCTGGCCAAGCCGCGTCGCCGGCTTGTTAGGGTTAGCGAGGCGGACCTCGCATAAGAACGTTGAAAGCCTTAAGACGTTTAAAAGCGCACTCACAGGTTGAAGTCCGGTATAGGCTTGACAGTGGTGACGCTAGGAACAAGTTCCTATCATAGCAACAGGTCGCAAGGAAGAAATTCTTCTCGAAAATGGACCTGAGCCGGAGCCGATGTGGTTCGCGTCCGTAGGACTCGTTCGCCAGCACTTTCAAGGCAGATATGCGGTGTTATGACCGCTGACAAGCGCTGCGCGCGGAAACAAGCTAACAATGTGATGTGCGGCGCTGAAAAATTGACATGCTAGTGAGTAGCAAGAAGACACATTTGCGGCGGAGTTCTCCGCTCGCCGCTAGGCGGCGTATCGATAGGCGGCGTGGAAAAAAGTTTGGCGCACGCTCACGTGGTCCGAAAACTATTCTTGTTCATGTACTTGTTGTCACAGTCGTGGCTACCTATGGTGTAGACTACACCGAGGAAATCTTCCTTGGGCATTTTATTGTGAACAAGGCTCCGGTACGGCGTCCCGAAGCGTGAAGTAAATTTCACTTTTTATTTTGGTTGCTGTATCCTCACCTCTATGCACTGTACGCGTGTACAAAGTATCGACACGCGCGGCCCCTCTCGCCTATCTAGTAATAGTTGACCTTGTGCGCTGTGGTTGCCTCAGCGCTAGTATTTCCTTGGGGCATCACAGATTGTACCCAAAGCTGGCGATGAAAACATTATTCGTAGAAGCGTAAAAGGGGGTGTGGATCAGATGTCTTGATCGCCATTACAAAAGTCATCCGAGTAATTCTTTTTGAGCGGGTTATGAAGCCGTATTAGCACTGTAGCGCGGTTAGTCAAACATGTTTAATTTGTTATGACTGTATATCACGCGCTATATGAATGAGTATGTATTATTGTTTGTTCCACCGTGAGCAGGCGGTAAACGGTTCTCTTCGATATCAGTGCTCTTATCGAGACAGAGTGCGCAGGAATGGACATGCTTGCAGATTGTTTCTCTAATCCAATGACTAGGCGTAATGAACAGACATGGGCGTGGTAGGAAACGTCACGCTTTCCCTTAATTTAATTGCCTGCAATGTTGTTGCACAACTAAGAACATTTTGATAAACCTTTATTTGTCCATTTTAGAACCCAGCACTGGTAAGCTGTACCCTGCACCTGTATTCTCATAAAAATTCAAGTATTCACTAATACAGCATCCATAAAAACTTATTACACTTCAGGGTTGTTCTGCTTTATGGTGATGGTGGTCGAGTGGGTGCATAGACATGATTCTAAGCCTGGTGATGCTGAAGAAATGTGTGCCCAAACTTTGTCCTTGTTTGCTAAGATGCGAGGAAGTGTTGTGACATGTCTTTATTTATTGCTCATTGTTTTTCATTACTCGAAAGGGACAGTGCAATATCTTGTAGCTCCTCATAAAAAATACAGAATTGCCTAGTCTTAAATTTAATTTTTTTTACTTTTTATAGCGATTGTTTACATAGGGCACACATAAATAAATGAGAATGATAATAATAACGAATCCTCGTCATCCTCACTATCAATAACTACTATAAGGCAAGGACCTCTTCCATAGCTCTACAAATATTCCGGTCCTCTGTTAAGTGCGCGTACTTTACCTCCGAAAAGTTCTTGACCTCATCTTCCCACCTGAACTTCTTCCACTCCCTGCCCCGCTTGCCTTGATATTTGTGAACCCACAATAATAAATGTACAGAATCTTCATAACCACAATCATATTGGTGGTGTTAAATTTTCCAGTGATGCTTAAGATAGATCTTTGCAATGTGCGAGACGCCCCTGCCCCAGGCAGCACGCAACGTAGGACGGATATTGGTTTTATGGCGGCAAAGCGCGGCCTATCCACGGCCTAATGTTGACACTAGCAAACAAGTATTGGCTAAGCCGTAGTCAATGACTGGCAGCATCGGGCCACTATAGCCGCTGCCCGCCGATATCGGCATGCCACCGTCTGTAATCGGCAACATGGGGCCATATACGCCGTGCTACTGCCGACATCGGCTGAGCCGTTGGCTTTCAACGGCCAATATGACGCCGATTTTCCCATGCTACAGCCAATATGGGCTAAGCCATCACCATTTATTGGCAACATTATGCTAAGGATGCCACCTTAGAGCCGACATCGGATGAGCCGATAACTTTCTCTGGCAATTGTGGCGCCTATTTTGCCGTTCTTCGCCATCGTCTAAAGAATGGTGAATTCGGCGCAATATTTGCCTACAAAGGTTACTTCACAGGAAACATCGAGCTATTCTTGCGGTCCTGGAGGCAACGTCGACTATGCCGCAGACTTTCATGGTTGTTATCGGCCGGGCGTTTTTGGAAGCCTGCTCTATATAATAATTCCGATCCAATCCAGACAAGCATGACCGAAATTCACTTGAGAGATTTGATGTAAGGATCAGATGTTGGGGCTTCATATATCCACGTATACGCGTTTGAGTGCCGAAACATAGCGCACGTGCTTTGAGCAGCATATATTATTCTGTTCGCGCGCTCTGTTTTTCATGAACATGGTGCACAAAAACATGATTTAGAGAAACCATTGGCATATATTTCTAAAGGCTGCTTTGCGGGGACTTGCCGAAATAGGCTGGTGCAACAGTTAACATTAGCCAGGAGGATCGACAAACATGGTGGAAAATTATCTGGAAGCGCATGTGAGAAAATAAAATTCAGAGAAATTGAACTATTTCGTGCTTACATCGATCGCCATAACCACCACTGATATAACAAGCAAAGATAAGCAGTCGGAAGTGGCGCTATACAACTGACATTTAGCAACCTATGCAAGGAAAGGGCATACGCAGGTAGCAGCGCTAGACGGAGGAGACAAAAAAGATCTAGCGTAGATTTTATGGTGCATTGAAGAGGCGATAAGCTCTCGCAACCGGTTTTATACTACTGACATTTATCAACCTATGCAAAGGAAGAATGTACGGAGCTAACAGCATGACAGCGAGGGCACAAAACAGGTCTAGTGCTAACTCTATATTCAAAGGCTGTTAGCTGTTTTCATACACCATGAAATACATAGATCCCTTTGCATTGTAAATTTAAATGAGGCGCTTTTGTTAAGACCCCGACATTTGCGACAGGCAAAAACGAACTAAGAAAGCAGTCATATGGCAAGCATTTTTCATCTCATTGGTGGCCTACCAAGGCACAGACCTATAATTGATATAAGGAGAGCTTTTCTGGTTAGTACTGCTAGAGTGTATGTGATCAACAGTGTTCTTGTGCAGGCGATCTGCGTATTTTATGGTATATAAAACCGGCAAGCATGCACTGAAAAAAATCTGTTGAAAAGCAGAGCTCTCTTCTATCCCCTAGTTTCTTG
Organism: Hyalomma asiaticum; assembly: GCA_013339685.2. Classification (NCBI taxonomy): domain Eukaryota; kingdom Metazoa; phylum Arthropoda; class Arachnida; order Ixodida; family Ixodidae; genus Hyalomma; species Hyalomma asiaticum. The sequence goes on along the minus strand of CM023490.1, from coordinate 84,992,530 downwards.
ATATGTTGTTGCGTGGTTGCTGTACAAACCAACTCGCCTAACCGAAGCTGTTCTTGACGACGTGCCCCTCCACTATATTACATCAATGCGGTCGCGAAACTAGTGCATTCCTTTCAAAAGCAGCTCCAGTACAGCGCAACGCATGTATCGCCGCTCGCATAAGCTCAGCAACAGAAAATAATTGTCTACTCGTCGGGTAAACTTATATTTTCCTTTCCCACCTTCATGTTCTCTACTACCACGCAGATAGAATAGGCTGATAATTCCTTAATATGTCCACGGCGTTGCACATGATGGCTTGTTTTATTGCTTTTATTGTGTAACGCATCAGTGCGTTCAATCCATGCCTTTCCAAATCGCTTACACATCGGCCATCGGTTATGTTGTACTAGTTAGATGAGCAGAATATATCGAGCTTGACTGCATGCTCTGTGCAGTGATTGTAGGATTTCTCACTACGTTCATATGAGACCATGGCGTTGATATAAGCACACCTATGAGCGTATTCTGGTATACAACAACTAATTTATTTATAACTAATAAGGGCAAGAGAAGGGTTTGAGTAGAGACAGATTCATCTCAGTGTTTCTTGTCGGTCGAAAAGGCAGCAGATGTCTTTTTTATGTGCTGCATAAACTGGCGAATATTCATGCACAGTGGCGGCGCTGAGCGTCCCCGCTACGTTTGTTGCGTGCAGGTGCAGTGCAGCATTTCGCTCGCGTTTTCCGCAAGAGAGGGTAGTTCAGCTTCTGCGAAATCCTGCGCTGCAGGTAGCTGACAAGAAAACAGATGCTTTCCAGCATACCTCATAGGCTGCACCAGGCTGCACTTAACAAATGCAGTCCCGGTGGGTGTCGCTGCCGTTGTGCATAAAGGTTCGCCCCGCAGGAATGATGTATTCCATGTTTTGGGACAACCACGAAAAAAAAAGAAAGAAAAAAAAAGAAAAACGCGGGTATTCTGTGTAGAAGTAATCCCTCAGCAACGAAACATAAAAAAACATTATGTGAGGGGGACGCGGTCCCCTTCCGAGCTGACCACCCTCATCAGGGCCTCCTCTATGCACGTCCATTCTGCGCATCTACAGTCTGCAATGTCGTTCTCAACCTGCTTTTGGTGGCATTAGCTCTCTTCGGAGGGGGGACCATGCTGTTTTCAGGGAACTTGCTTTTCCTGCTATCCCCGTCGCGGCTGCAGAAACAAGCGTCCGACCAACATGCAAGGTGCACGAACGAGTTTCAACGGGCGTACGCAGTTTGTCTACGTGTGTCAGCGCCCCGCCACGGTGGTCTAGTGGTTATGGCTCTCGGCTGCTGATCCGAAGGCTGCGAAATCGAATCCCGGCAGCGGCGGCTGCATTTCGATGGAGGCGAAATGTTGAGGCCCGTATGCTGTGCGATGTCAGTGCACTTTAAGGAACCCCAGGTGGTCAAAATTTCCGGAGACCTCCACTATGGCGTCTCTCATAATCAGAGCTGATTTTGGGTCATTCAACCCCCACCAATCAATCAATCAAGCGTCCGAGATGAGCGGTGCATGCGACGTAAAAACTTAATAGGAGGTGACTTTTGGTAGAATGAGAGTAACCTGACATGTTGTTCTGGGTCATCATCAAAGGTTACTGGGAAAAAAAATTTGCCTAAACACTAGTCCCAGAGGGGAGGCGGAGCGAGATTAAGAGAACAGAAAGGACAGGAAGACGTCACTTGATAAATTGCATCACGACAATTATTACGTCAATTATACTGATAGCGACTCTGAAATGTTTGGTACTTTGTGGCAGGAGTTTAAGTTAATTCTGCACAGTTTTCTTTCCCTCTTATTAAATCGTGCTCGAGATGTTCGGTATGTGTTAAACCTCCGAAACCCTCGAAGGATAAATGATGGGGTTGCGTACTTGGACATGCTTCATGTGTTTTATCAAGTGGTACAGTTGCATTTTGGGACAAGACATTTTCAAGAACTATTGAGGCTCGCTAATCGAATGCGCGTGCTGACCTTTAGGTGGATGCGCTGCAGAAGAAACGAACGGCATACGGCCACCACCGCGGAGTTGAATTCCGAAATTACTGCCGCATTTTGATGGGAGCGAAATGCAAGAAACACCCGCGCACTTATATTTGCATGCACCTTTAGGCCACCACCACGACGCGTCCTTTATTATCGTACCCCCTCTTCGCGCTTAAAGAAAGCCGGTGTGCACTTTATAAAGGGGCATCGTGCTCGCGTTCACAAACTACGCTCGACTCGACAGAGTAGGCTGCCCATTGTTTAGACACATGACAGCAATATATCATGGGTACCCATAGAGCACCTGCTTCTTATGAGTCATTGTTCCTGCGCCGCAGCAGTTAGGCACCAATCTATTAGCCCGTGTGATTCGTAATTTTTCTCATTTTTTCTAGAATCCGCACAGCAGTGCGTCCTACAATAAAGAACTGACACGCGCGTGCGTTCGCATCCACGAAACGTTAATTCTACATGACTCACGTGTCCTTAGAGAAATAAATAATAGTTCGGTCATTTTAGATAGGATGCCCCTTAGCTGTTGACATTCTATTCATGTTGCTGGAATAATAAAGTTCGAAGTACCACGACAACAGAGATGTTTAGAAAATATATGATGTCCCACAGAGGCAGTTCCTAGGCCTTTCTCATTTTGCCAAGTGGTCGTGATGATGAAGCACGGTCCCCGCAAGCAAACCAAAACAAGCGCGCCTGTTACAAGGAAGCGATAAAGGCGTTCCCCGTAAGCAAACCAAAACATTCGCACGTGCCAACATGGATTTCAGTGATCTCGTGAAGATTCAAAACGTCAAATTACAGCTACTATTTACATATATAAATGTCTTGCATATGTCACGCTTGCTTGCTTCAGAAAAAGAATAGATGAGGCGACATTTATATTAAGACAGCTCTTGGAAGTCGGCCGAAACAACATTCAGAGCTGGATATGGGTCCATTGTTTATGGGTGAGCGGACAAAACGCCTTAAAGTTCCTGGACCCATACATCATCTCGGCCTCCGCCTTTCTACGGGCGCGTTCAACACAAGCCATGTAGACAGCCTCTACCTTAATGCAAAGCAATGGTGACTTCGTTTGCCGAAGTTATACCTATCGTTTCCCGGGCCACCGTGAGATACAAGGCAATGAGTTGACGGACCAGATGGCCCAACTGCGAACAGAAACGCTGCCAGCTCATCTGCGCCTGTTCCGATAGTAGACCTAATGCCCTTTGTCAAAAGAAAGTCAAGGCCTATTGGCAGACACTCTGGGACAAACAAATACACAAAAAGTGACGCATTATCTGGCCACACGTAGGGAATTGGTCGCTAGCATCACAGACATGACGTACACAAGTAAAACTATGTAGAAGTAGGATCGAACAGACACAGTATGCATGCATACCTTTTGTCCGATAGCGAGCCACCGATGTGTGATCGACGTGATGAGCCAGTGAGTGTGTTCGATATCCTCGTGCAGTGCACTCAGTTGTTTGATCTCAGAAAAAAAATTTCCCATCGGCATTCGAAGAGCACCTCCCATTGCACACATCTATGTTCACAGGCGAAGAACCTCTTTTTGCACATGAGTCACTTTTTGGATTTTTAAATAATGCACATAGCTTTAATATCATTTTCCCTGGACCTCCGTAGCACAGTCTCCAAGGAGAGCTTACTGCTACGGTAACCTTACCCGAGTAAAGCACCTGTCTCCTTTCCTTTGGGCTGAAAGGCTCTCAGGAGGCATACGAACTAATTTTACGCTACCGAGGTCGAGCATCATCATCACCACTCATACGTATCGGTAAGCATAGACCAACCCACATTTCATTGCATATATTTATACGATATATATACTTTACATTACCGTAGAGCGATTTGGTTTTAGGCCCCTTTAGAGCCACTTTAAATCCTGTATCTTGCATTGATCATTCTGACGTCATTTTGCTTTTAATGACTCTTCTTGGCCACATTTGACCAAAAAAAGGACGCTCATTTCTGCATCCCATGTCGGGAGCACAGCTAAGTGTCCTTGGGGGTAAGGGAAAGGGACTCAGCGAGATAGGAGGGAAAAGCAATAGTGGACGGCTCCAGAAAGTTTGACCACCCGGGGTTATTTAGCGTGCACTGACAACACACAGTACACGGACCTCTGGCATTTTCACCTCCATCTAAATATGCCACTGCCGCAGATGGGATCTCCGCGGCAGATGAAGAGTGTTCTGGAGCACGCCCCAGCTGCTTACAGAGACCCCTCTCTCCTGTGTAGCCACACAGCGCATGCTCATTGGGAGTCTTAGAGGCAATGGAGGAAGGAGACATCACTCGCTTGTGAGCCAGGGTCGCCCTGGCGGCGTTACGCCGGTATCAGCCTAGTGTGACATAAGCAGTTTTACCAATTCCTGTAAGAAATGAAGGCTTTCATTTCTGAGAAACTCGCATCAATTTCTTTGTAGCCTAGTGCTACAAAGCGGCTTTATTAATTTTCTCTTGAATAACCGTTAGTACAACTTGCGAGTTTCCGCAGAACCCATTTGCCACAATCCTGGTGACTATGTAGGTAGGTTCTAGTACGGATATTGAACACGTGTATTCCTCTTTTTCGCATGTCGGTTTGCTACATTGCGCAAAGTGTGTATCGAGGAACAACAGTAAAAGTCGGTTATTTATAAACATGTGCGCAGTTTCCACGGGTGCACTGCTAGAAGTTCTTTCCAAGCGATTAAATTCAGCATTCGTTGGGTACAGAGAAAGCCTGTTTCTGCAGAAATGAGGGATTTGTGTAGGTTCAACAATTACACCCATTCTTAGTGATCTTACCTTGAAAAAAATCTGATAGCCATTTAAAGGAAGAATTAGGCAATACGTGTTTCTTGGTGGCCTTAGGTGTCTACGCCATTACGGTATTTCGTTACGCTGATGATTACTTGACCTTCTACAGTAAGGATGATTTTCAATAGGTCGTCACATTTACAAGCGAAGAAATCAAACATAATAGAGTGGGCCTGAGATTTACGAGAGACCTGCATAGGGGAAACGTATTATAAATTCGAGTTATTTCTGACTTTTGAGCAAAATCGCCTTTGTTAGCGGCACTCTCCTAGAGCTTCTAAGCCGTTGTTAAACTTTCACACCCAGCATTCCAAAGTGGTAAAAAACGGAAAAGCCAGGTCGCACCTGAAGTCATCCCTAACCGAATCGTGTGTGCGCAACAAAACGCATGCTTTAAAGCGCAGGTCAAGCGCCCATTAGGAGCAGGTTACCCTAGCTTCGAATAACTTGTTCTAGGGCGAGTTGGTGAATCTTACGTGGTCGTTTATGTGGTAGTTTTTCCCGCGCAGTCGCTTTCCATCTGTTACCCTAGCTTAGCTATAGACACCTAGCTGAACGCTTAAAGAAGTCGATTTTGTCCGACGCGCACGTGGTGGCTGAGATCAATAAACAGGAAAAGTGTCGTGAGTATCCCGTAAGTTCATTATATTTAGCACCGGCTTAAGAAAATCGGATGTAGGAATGGTGTTAACGTCGTTTTTACTTATTCAGATAGGTGAGGTAACATATATACTGTCATGCACATGAACTGCCGGGACTGTAACTGCAGGCCATGTTGGACAAATGCGCGATCCTGTACAGGCATAGGAATAAGGAAAGGCGTTTAATGGTCATAGCACGTCCATAGTTGTATGAGAGCGAACGTGGGTGAACAGTCGATTAGCTTAAACAGAGAAGAGAGAGAATGTCCTAACGTTTGTCACTCGCATTGACCGTCACGTGTACCCGCTTCACAAGTGGCCCTACCATTCCTACTATCCCAACCAAGTGCCCTACCACAATTGCCCTACCATTCCTGTGCGTGCAAAAATAATTTGCCTGTCTTTTTCCCCTCAGTCCTCGTTTTCAGTTGATGGTCGGCTTTCGTGTTGCCCACTCCTCTTCCCTTGTGTCCGTGTTTTGCTCGCCTCTTCTTTACATAATGAATCCTTACCAACCCGCTGAGTTCCGCAGCTTGAACATATCCACGAAGGAGCGCAGCATTAGTATGTGTGGTATAGCAAACGACGTTATCGTTTGCTATACCACACGAAGCGACCGGTATGGTCGCTTCGTATAAAAATTGGGACACTTAACACGTACTGACAATTAGGTTGAAAAAGCCGGAACCGTGCTCAAAAACATCTATTATGCAGCCCCCCCCCCCCTACGCTCGCTATTGTCGTAGCTAAAAAAAGATGTAATTTAATCCCTACTGAAACGCTCCGCATGGCCGTTCCAATAATTCCATATGTTTCCGTAAAGCTCATGTGAATAACATACGAAAAATATATGGTGAACTTACGGACTTTGTATGGAAAATATGGAATTATTGCAATACGGAGCGGGTCCTTTTCGGTACATATATCAGTGGGCGTTCTTTATATAATTATTGTAAAATTAGAAGCGTGTCTTTGTAACATAAGGGCATAAACTCCCGCATTACTTTCATTTCTGAACTGTCGCCTCTGTGAGCGAAGTTGGCGAAAGGTACGCGTCGCGCTGTGCTTCCCATGTTACGAGCACTGTTTGCCTCCCCGGAAATTTGAACGCACCGCTTCACAGGTGACGACTCCGGGTAAATGATACGGCTCGCCATCACACGTCAGCAGCAATCAGCGCGACTATTCTTCGATACTCCTGGCCCTCCGAACGCTCTTGTTTCACTTCGAGGAACACTTATCTCTTCAATAAAACTGGAGTCCAAATTGTCTTCTCAATTTTCAGCTCGCCCGTACGATCATTCGACATTCTCTCAGCTAATGTCGAATGCTGAGGCCTTTCCTGGTTGCAGTTGAAGTCAACGCCAATGTTCTTGCCTACTAAATGCATTACCTCATCCTAAGTCCCTTTCATCACACAGCTCCATATTTTAACTGAATTTATGCTTGAGCTCAGACCAGCAAATGGTCAGAGATGACTTATGGCATGCGCTGTCTTCTCCTGGTTGCTTAAGTTCGTCTCTAAATTCCCATTTAGTTGTTTTTGATAGTAGGCATAGCGTAAATTTAGGATGCGCATAGGACAAAGGACTGCACGTGACGGATATGAGTTATGGCGCCTGCGCTGCAGCAATTAGCAGACTATGTATTAGCAAGGGCTACGTTTATTCTTTTTTAGTTAATCACTAGCATCGCAGAGCGGGAGGCTTTACACCGAGCCCAATGCCCCTGCATAGGTCAACTTCTGGGAATTGTTCTTTCACTCTTTTCCATGGACGATGTTGAAATAAATTAGTCGTACCGTTTCTGTCTAATTGCTAGTGTATCGTAGAATTTTTATTTCAGGCATTTCCGGAAATAGGCCGTACAGATACCCAGCCACGCATATCCATGTGATGTTTCTACGATATACCGCAACGCGTCGCATAAAACAATCGTTAATTTGTGCTTATTTTAGGACCACACTATCGTAATCCATTATAAGAGATGCTGCAGCTATCGGATAAAGTTTTACTGCCATACGAGAACACCTGTGAACCTTGTGTTTCACGCATGTGTCCCACGTATAGCATGTGACAGTCTTCAGTAGCTTCAAAATAATAAAAATGGGATACCATATATATGAATAAGTATGAGTAATACGTTACGCCTGTTATTCCCCAGTCGGAAAACTCACCAGCCTGAGTCTGGTGTGATAACCCGTTCACACCGGAGCGGAAATTCAGACATGGGTTCTAGCGTGTCTGTCTGGTGTACCCGGCCGCTTTGGTGTGATCTGGCATACGCGGTCGGATTGGCATGGTTTGGTGTGATCTGGCGTATCCGTTCGGTCTGGCGTGGTTTGGTGTGATCTGGTGTATCCGGCTGGTTTGGCGTGTTTTGGTGTGATCTGGTGTACCCGGCCGACTTGCCATGGTTTGGTGTATCCGTCTCGTCTCGTGTAATCTTGCACCAACCGATGTGGTGCCACATGTTATAATTTCGCGCGGTTACACAATGTTGCCAAAACAACGGATTTTACCAGTCTTAATGTCACTGTGCCATAATTAAACGTCCTCGATCTTCTCGGCTTGGTAGTTTTCTGTGGCAGCCAGTCAGACCTTCTGTGGCCTGGTTTGACTCTTCTTCAGAGTGTCCTCGGACAGCAGTGTGGCGTCTGAAAAAGACAAAAACAGTGTGTTATAGGAATTCCCTCATTTATAGGGACACTACGGGCACATATTAGGTTGAGCAAGACTGAAAGAATGGGTTTGTGTGATAACCACTTCGCTATTCCTGGTTAGAATAGAGCACTTGTAAGAGAATGGGCAAATGCAAATGATTATCGCTTCGCGTGGCATGCGAACGGGAAAGTTTTTGTTCGAAAGCAAGAGAACGAATCTGCGGTCGTCATCCGCTGCACGACTGACCTAGCACTTGAATTTTTGTAGCCAATTTATCTTTTAACCTGTGTTCTTTTTCATGGACCGAGTAAATTTCTCCGACTTAGATACTACCATGCGAAGGCACGGTTCCAATTGCTTCAGTTGCATACACTTTAACCTTAGATCTGGTAGAAACGAGATGACCTTGACTGCTTTTTTGGCGGAACAGAATGTCGATTTGGTGTTGTGATGTTTTCGGAAACATGGTTTGCTTCAGAAGATGATGTGTATACTTTTCCCGGTTACAAATCGTTTTACATGAACCGCCGTGATAGACGTGGGGGAGGTGTTTCAATGCTGGCTTCAAATTCATTTACCTCTGAGCTTCTTTCTGAATTCTGCTGTACTAATCAGCACTATGACGCTGTCGTAGTTAAATGTAGCAATATAATTTTTTGTGTTTGCTACCGGCCTCCATCGGGAAATTATCAGCTGTTTTTATCGTATTTAGATTCTCTGTTAGAATTTGTTAACAATAGCAATTATCAAATTGTTCTTGGAGGTGATCTAAACATAAACATGATCGCTCAAAATAAGACGAAATTAGAGTTAGAATCTCTTCTAAATATTCATCTTTGTCAAAATGTTATAACATCGCCTACGCGAGTAACGGCAACATGTGAAACTGCATTAGACTTGTCTTAACTAACTTTGATGTGTCTTCTGTAAAACCTGCTGTTTTAGTATACGCAATTAGTGACCACTTACCTGTGTTTATATTCATTGCTACCGCAGTTAAAAAACAACAACAAGTACATCAAGCGTTCTCTTATCGGCTCGTAAACACTAACACCTTGTCTGCATTCCGGGAACGTCTTGCCAGTGCCACTTGGGATGATGTGTATAGAGAAAAAAATGCAGATGCCGCCTATGACAAGTTTATGCAGTTATTCATGGAAATATACTATGAATGTTTCCCGGTGAAAACTTTAAAGCAGACAAAGAAATGTCGCAAACCGTGGATAGATAACCACCTGCTTAAGCTTATAAATAAGAGAGATAGGTTATACGGCTCATTTATGAAAACTAAATCACCGGAAGCATTACAAGCATTTAAAGAATACAGGAACTACGTCACAAAACAATTAAGGGTTGCTAAGAAGCACTATTAGTTTAATCTCTTTAACTCAACTGCAGGACGCCCTGATAAAATTTGGAGAACACTTGCTTCAATAACAGGGACTGCGCTTGAAAAAACTACTACAGTCCTAAAAGACGGCAATGAACTAAAAGGGGTCGATCTTGCTAATGCTTTTAACGATTTTTTTTGTCCCTTGGTCAGACATGTGATGGTATCGACCTTTCGTACATGAACTCGCCTAATAAGCAGTCATTATTTCTAAGGGGTGTTACAACGCAAGAAGTTATCTCTTCATTCTTGTCATTAAGTAATAGCAGAGCCACTGATGCATTTGGTAACCAAATAGTGCCGGTAAAATTTGTCATAGACATAATTGAATCTTGCCTAGAGTACATTTTTAATCTGTGTTTGTCAACAGGCGTTTTCCCTCGTAACATGCAGACGGCAAAGGTGACAGTAATATTCAAAAAAGGCGACAAGAATGATCTTTCAAATTACCGCCCTGTATCAGTGTTGCCTGTTTTTTCCAAAGGTTTAGATAAGGTGATTTTAGCGCGCTTTGTTCGTTTACTGACCACTTGGTATCATAAGTCCTGCACAGTTCGGTTTTTTAAGGGCAGGTCAACTTAATTAGCCCTAATGACCCAACAGGAGTTTATATTGCAAAAATTTGACGAAAAGAAAATGGTGCTGGGAATTTTCCACGATTTTTCCAAGGCTTTTGACCTTATCAGTCATGATGTTTTGCTTAAAAAACTTGATCGCTACGGTATTCTTGGCGTAGCTCAGTCCCTTATTACGTCTTACCTTCAGCACAGATCCCAGTTCGTAGCTATAGCCGGGGACCAATCGGAGTTGAAATCTGTAAGAACAGCGTCCCACAGGGGAGCATATTGGGTCCGTATCTATTCATATTGTACATCAATGACATAGTCAATGTTGATCCCTCTGCTAAGTGCGTAATTTACGCAGACGATACAAGTCTGTTTTTTGATGGTGACTTAGGTCCTGAAATGGCAAATCGTGCCAATCAACGCTTGCAAGTATACAAAAGTGGGCGACAAGTAATTATCTCAAGATTAATGTCGGAAAAACAAAGGCAGTGATGTTTCATCCACTTAACAAACAATTTCAACTAACCCCCATTAAAATAAATGATACCGAAATGGAAATACTATCATCTTTCAAATCGCTTGGCGTATATTTCTCTGAAACTATGTCGTGGGATTGCCAAGTGAATCACTTAGTTAGTAAACTATCTAGAGCAATAGGTACTATGCGTCGCCATTGTAATTATCTTCCCGCATCCATTAATATGATGTTATATATTCAATGTTTCTTTCTCTTGTTCAATACGGAATTTTAGACTGGGCGACGACCTCAGCTGAAAACATTCACAAGCTGATGGTATTACAAGAAAGAGCAATACGCCTTGTCTCGCGGGTGCCATATCTCTGGCATACTGCTCCCTTGTTTACAGAGCTTAGGACTATAAGAATTGAATCCTTGTACACGTATAGGCTTTGTCGCATGTATAGAATAGGAAAAACTAAGAATGATAACGCTTTAACAAAATTGGCATCCTTAAGGCAACATAATTCTTATTATAAATTTCGTCATTCAGAGCCTTGGATCGTTAACAAAACAGAACTACATACGGTGACCAAATGCTACAATTTCGTTTACCTACTGTTTTAAATCAATTATATCAAGAAAATGGTCTCAGGTGTATCAACTCTGTCGCTAAAAAGCCTACGCGACGTATTATATGATTGCTTGTGCTACCATGGTTTCGGTTGTTTGTCCTTTTTTTTGTCTTTAACACTTTGCCAATTTTCTTCCCTTGTTCCAAATGCTTCTACAATAACTTTGTTTATTTATGCCAACCGTGAATGTTTACTGTTTCTGTTATAGTTATGTATACCGTGTTTATTTGTATACCGTGTTATTTGTATACCGTGTTATTATGTATACCGTGTGTTTATTTGACCTCTGTGAAGCTGCCCAGTGTATGAGGTGGCCAGGTTCCCCTCAAGCTGCTCAATGCAGCTTTTTGCCTGGTCATCCTCGCAACCTTGTTGTTGTAAATAAACAATTCAATTCAATCCATTCAATTCCAAATGTCAAGACTGGAAAATTGGAGTTTTTTATTTATATGTGGGAACATGAGAATGCAGGCTACATGAGAGCCGACTAAACAAAATAATTGAAGGCGCCACTCCAAAAATTGGAGTGGTGCCTTCTATCCCAGTGCGTTTATATCTGTCCGACGTCAGCTCATCTACTTTGAGTACTCGACTCACTTCTTCAGGTTTTAAATAATGAATTGGATAAACTCCGACAATAACTAAACATGCAGTAGCCACACTTATTGCTCAACATTAAGGCCATGAAGCTCACTGCATCGTGGTGTTGGCAGCCAAGATGACGACGTGAGGCCCACTTTCCGGCCTGGGCGATTAAAACCGAGCTGCGATGTCACAGATTGTCAGCGCATGTTTTGGGATGTTAAACCCCAGAAATCAATCAGCCATGTCACCTGATTACAGCTCGCTAAGGTAACATTAGCAGTGAGTATACCATTGTGCAGAATATGCAACATGCTTCCCATAGAGCCTAATATTGTGAAACGAAATTTCAGCTCTTAAATATATTTATATTTCTTTTTACTCCTAGTGAAGCCACAAAGGCACAGGGGAAATTGTGTATTTTGTACTGTAGCAATTATGGGATAAATGGAAAGAAAGAAAGTGGACAAAAAAAAAACACACACACACAACTACCTTTGCGAAAGACTATAAACCTACAGCCTTCGCATAACGCGTCCGATGCCCTACCGACTGAGCTGCAAAGGCAGTCGTTCTCCCGTCCACATTATTGGGTATTCATGTGCGTATAATCCCAGAAGTGCTAGACAGCGCCACTCTTAGCCGTGGCGGTGAGTATGGAACACTCTGTGCTAGATGGCGTCCCGTAGAACATATTTTTCACAAGATGGCTGCTGCCCAACTTCCCTTATGCTTTCCTTGGCATCATTAGGGTTCTTTTAACAAATAAATGTGCCCTGCCCTGTGGTCTAGTGGGTATGGCACTGAGGCGCAGATACACAGGTCGCGGGATCGAATCCTGGCAGCTATGACTGCACTGCAGTGGAGGCGAAATGTTGAAAGCCCCTGTATTGTCCGATATCAGTGCACGTCCAATAATTCCAGGTGGTCAAAATTTCCGGCGCTCTCACTACAGTGTCTCTCAAATCAGGTGTGCTTTTGGGATCGAAATTCCAGAAATGAATCAATGAATACACAAGGCTTTGCACCTTCCCTTCTTTCGCTTTATTTTTGTCTCATGTACCATCCCTCATCACTGACATTTAACATTTCTGGAAAAAGAAAGGTGGTTCCACGACATGAATACAGTATACACATCTAACATATATCTGACCTATACTCTATACATCCTATCTATACTGGTTTATAACATAAGCTGTAGTAGCTAATATGCCTAATGACTAGAGAATTCACTATTTCAGAGAAGCTTACCGCACAAAAACATGGATTTTTTGGTCATTATTAGGCATAAGAAATGCGAGGTGGTGGTTAAGCAGCCACAACATATATTATGGGCCACAAAGAGTTTATGCATATGTGTAGTAATTTTGGCCATACTCTAGAGAATTCTGCAGTGAAGAGTAATGTTGAAAGTGTTTACAGCATGGTTTTAACTGTACACACATGCCCCCTCCTGAAACTGTGCCAGCCAAGCGAGCAGGGCGTCAACAAGGTACATCAAGGAATTAAAAACGAGATGCCGTCGGCCAGCTTCAGAGAATAGGCCGATCTGACCTCGCAGTGTGCGCATGCGAGTTTGCGGAACCAGCACCACCACCATCTTAGTTGGAGTACTCCGAGCATAGCTGTTGCGGCCGCTACACTCTGTATTCCGAATAAACCAGCTTATTAGTTTCGCAGATCCTTGTCATGAACGACAATGCAACGCGTGTTAAAACTGTCCATATTGTGTTTTAGTTCAGTTGGCCGAGTATTCTAGAGTTGCTTAGGAAACGGAAGCTGATAGTGCTAGCATGTGGCCTGGACGTCTCATCGTTAGCTGGTGTGCTCGTGTCATTTCTCATTCCTGTTACCACATCCACTGAATGAACAGTAATGGATAAAACTCCCAGGCTCGTACAGAAAGCGCACCACAGCAGAGGCATATAAGCAGGATTTTCCTCTGTGCTCCGTTGACCTTTCCTTCGCCTTACTTTATTTCAGCAAGGTTCAAGTCAGCACAAGAACCAAGCACTTTTTTATACATTGCAGCTGTTAGCAGTTACTTAAACTGGTGGTTGCAGCGACTGGACACCATCGTAACGAGCCCGTAATAGCCGACGCTGTAAAACGCATCAGCGCATTGCCGTTGTCATGAGAAAAAAATACGCTTCATGTGATAAATGATGTGTGCACAGAAAGGAACTTGGGCAAAATGTGCAGAGATGTCCGCGACTTCAAAGTTGCGTGATGGACAAGGAAAAGATAACGGGGGGGCACGTTTTTTTTTTTACTACCACGAATGTTCACACGTATCCACAGAAGCTAGGCAGGTGCTGGACCATATGCATAGATGTTACGACCTTTGTCAGAACCTTAATAATCCTTCTGAAACTTTGTGTCTGTTTCAAAGATCCGCGAGAAAACGCTGCGGTCAGCTTCTGGTGGTTTGTTTTATTATATTTTGCTTAGACCATCCGGAACAGTTAATACTGGCCGCCTACTCCTTAGCAAAAAACACACGCGAATAATTGGATATTTTGCATGGGTGCATTTGTGTTCTTCAGCATAGGGTGCACACACTGAGAATACGAGCAAGGGATGAGTGGTTGCTCAGTTTGGCCGCCTGCAGCGGTCAGCTGTTTGCAATGCGCCGATATCGTCGCTAAGTCTGCACTGCTTCGAAGCAGCGGGCGGTTCATTACTAAGAGACCCCAACACCCATAACATTTTAAGTGTTGTTGCCATTGTTGCCACTGCCCATAATTATGTGAAAGGTTGAAGGGAACTGCTAATTAGTGGGAGCACCGCTAGCTACGATGTAGTATATACGGGTGAGCTTTCGCCACGCACCGTGCGCTGTGCATGCGCTGTGCTTGGTTTGTATCAAAAATTCGCAATAGAAACTAGAAGGGCCGCCGTCGTGACGAAGACAAGTCCACTTGTAGAAACGTTGGCTCCTGCGACATTGTCTGTTCTATATACTTTTTAGCGATCTGTTCGTAGTTTCGCAATAGGCGATTCGAAGTCGTCACTAATTTTTGTATGCGGTCAGTTTAAGCATCACTGCACTCTGTCGGTCAATACTTTCCTTAAAGAAAAGGGGGAAAAAGCAAGCACTGTTCAGTCTGCCACCTCGGGCGGCAATCGTATTGAACTCGCGTTGTAGAGCACAGTTCCTTAACGGCTTGCCGATCATGCGACCACTATGTTCTGGCACAGTCGCAGACTGCTAAACCACGACATATTAAACACACGGAACTCGCTAACTTCCACAAGAAGTGTGCCGTGCATGCGGCTGTGCCCAATTCTGCTGACTTGTCCTACCGATTCCGGTCAGAGCATGATATCCTTAGGAAACAGGAGAAACCTTCAGTTATTTTGCTGCAACTTGTAGTGGAATATCGACACATAGCCCGACCATCCACCGTCATGCAAATAAAGCCACTAAAGCTCATAAACACAGCGTGCCAATGCAGCAGCTATGCAGCTGAACGAACCGACTACTGCAAGTACCGACGTGCACTGCGGCAGCGGCGGCATAGTGGAACTCACGGTGAGATCAGTCTATTGCTAACTGTTCTTTATATCTTTATTATAGGCACTACATAAGCAAGGCTTGCACCATGTGCACAGCTAGGCATGACAAATTGACACTGTGGTAAGAAACCACACATAGAAATTTGGATGGGCATTGACCACAACGCAGCAACAATGCAGGCAGCCAGCAAACCACAGAAATGAATAAGGGTAAGCTGCACAATGCTTACAGCTGCCACATTATAAAAAAAGGCACCACCAAGTAGTTCTTACTGGCAGAAACCTGAACAAGAACTCTCAAGAAGAGTGTAACAAGTCACGCGAGGCATCAGAGGGAGCACTGCAACATAGCAGGCGAACTTTGAGAAGTCTTATTCGAGCTGAGATTACAGTACTAGACTGGACCGCAATTTATGATTAATGTTCCATAACTGCTGTGGACAGCGAAGTACATAGCGGCAGGTGTATTTCAGCTATATTTAACCTTTGGTATGCACACACGCTCGTATAGGCAAGAATTTCAGCATTTCACAGACTTGCACTATATTACTGTGGCTTATGAGTGAGCTAACTGGTCTTAGTATCAGCTATTGGGACCACAGTTACTAAATTTGTAACAGGTAATACGTAAACAATATTCTATTGCAGTGGCTGACAGGCTTATAAATATGTGCTGCAACCGTGCAGAGTCACCTTTCAGTGCTTCCACTTCATGAGGTGATAATGCCTGTTGCACCAACTCTTGCCACCTTCTGCCACAAAGGAATTCAACAATGTCCCTGTCGACCCTCATCGTGCAAGTGCTTCTGTGAACCAGATGGCTGCAGCAGATCCTTCCACACATGTGGAATCATTCTGCACCCACATCACGTGGTCGTATGAGAGCTTCGGTGCATATACCCCATTTTCCATATGAACCTCGAAACACAATGACAAAATTTGGACAAGAACAGCAATCAACCCATACCAATGACAAAAGTGAATAGATGGGAGTGCACAACCAAAAGCTTTTCCACTTGTTAAAGTACCAAGAAAAGCGTTGTTTTGCATCCTACATGGCCAGTGGCAAGAAAGAATGGTACTTCTGTATGAATATCGCAAGCTTCAATTAATAGAAATTTATCCCACCTACTCAGAACAGAGGTGAGAGAATAATTCGGGGACCTGGCATGACAATGTCATGGTCAGTTAAAATGCACAGAAAGACAGCTATGCCCCTCTTGTGCAGGATGAGGCAGGTAAGGTATTCGCATCTGCACACATTCGCAGCTTTAATTGATGAACAGATCGCTAAGAAGTATGGAGAACAGGACATGTCGGTGGAACAAATGTTTCAACAAGTGGACTTGTTTCGTTAGGACGGCAACCGCCCTCTCGAGCGTTTTTTCTGTACGCTTTGCAGATTCTCCCCCGTCCACGGAAGAAGAGCGGTACGTGCAGACAAACAAAAAACAAAGAGAGAGAGAGGAACGAAGAAAGAAAGAGGGGCTGTGTTCAGTGCAATAATATTAGGCTCAGATATTCACATAGCGTCCGCGAACGATCGGCCCCGTTTGATGGCTTGGTTCAAAAAGTGTTGCAGTGCCTCAGCGTTATTACGTTAAAATGTAGAATTAGTAAGGTTTTAACGCATCGATTACAAGACGGCTTACTGACCCTGAAGAAAACGTCTTCTCAGCAGTGCATTCGTGTTTAGACTGGGTGACCACCAGAGATGGAATCGTCGTTACCTTGCTCTTGGCAAGTTGTCATTGGCTCTCGGAAAAACAGAAAAAAAGTATTAGCGACATAACCGACATAGCTGATCGAGCCATCACGTATTGGCATAATGTGGATTACTGTTCAGAACGTTCATCTTGTGAAATCGAGGTCGCCGGAGGGAGGGCCGACCACGGTCGACGCATTTCTATGGGAGCGACAACAAGAGAGTGGCCTTTCCACGAAGCCAGTGATGGCGTTGTTTATATATATATATATATATATATATATATATATATATATATATATAATATATATATATATAATATATATATATATCGAAGTTAATCCTGTTTCGAACAGTAACAACGGAAGATAACCAACGAAGGTTAACGAACGACCCTAAGTGGTCGGCGCGC
Source organism: Hyalomma asiaticum (assembly GCA_013339685.2). Taxonomy (NCBI): domain Eukaryota; kingdom Metazoa; phylum Arthropoda; class Arachnida; order Ixodida; family Ixodidae; genus Hyalomma; species Hyalomma asiaticum. The sequence goes on along the minus strand of CM023490.1, from coordinate 84,975,124 downwards.
TACAGATGTCTGGTTCAAGATGGCGCCAGTACCTGAAGGGAGCCGACACAACACAAGAAGGAACAACGGCAGAGGCCGCGGGGGTGCAACGGTCACTATGTGAGAGTGCGTACACCGTGGAAAGGACACTCCGCCATAATACCGCTCTTGTCAACATCGTTTACGCCAAAGGACGCGCCACAATCCACCTGCCGGGCGCGTTGTTTTAAAGGACTTCTCCTCTAGAGTGCCACCTATATAGCCACGTATGCCCAATTCCTGATATCACCATATGTGGCATTTTTGTAAGGCCAGCTGCCCGAGCTGGATTTCGCCTGCAATTTTCCGGATCCCTCCACACGGCGAATATCATAACTATATATTGATTTTGTCACGTAAACCTCAGAAATCAATCGTGTAGTGCTCTGCGTTATTTAAAGCAAGTACATGTGGTTGAACCTGCTTTCCAGTGATATATTTTAGGCTGAGAGATAACGTACAGCTTCTCTTCATTGTACCGCTTAAGTTATACCTACATTCTCTATCCCATGAATATTCGTGTCTCCACTGATGCCCACATATTTTCGCCAATCACCCACTCAGCTCTGCGCCGAGAAAAAAATACCGAGTCCCTCCGCTTTTGTTTACTGCTGGTTGTTACGCTCTATGAAGAATTAACTGCTTACAGGGCAGCACAAGCTCTTAAAAGGGTACTTACTGTATTTCCCCTGCACATTAAGGCAACTAATGGAGGGGTGCGCAAGAGCCGCAATATTTAGCTCTCAGCTGCGCCGCGACACCACCACCGTAGTACACATTACTGTATTTGCAACGCCATGTTTCGACTGCTTATAGCGGCTACATGACACATTGAACAACGTTTAGCAATAAAATAAATCTCCATGAATTGAGCTCGTATAGAGACGTACATGGTTTAAGAATTAGCGGGAGGACCCTCACCCGATTGAACTATAATTTGTATTGACAGCTTGCAATTACTTTAATTTTTTTGCCATAGTAATGCTAGCGAGAGTTATTAAGACGCGCGAAATCACTATGAATTCGACGAAACTTTAATTTAGAACATTCCAGGACAGACAATAGATGCAACCCTTTCTTACACGGAAAAAGCAATCATAACGGTACATTTTGCTCACAATCTTCTTCGTGTGTTTTGAAGTGTACGCAATTTTTTCAGCTCATGACCTTTTCCCACTTGTCAACAACTCCCAGAACAGACCACTCATGATTTCATTCACACATATGTCTTCGTT
>CM023490.1:84803628-84973771 GCA_013339685.2 Hyalomma asiaticum | reverse complement strand
CAGTGAAACAAAAACTGGCCCCAGAATAGCTTCAAATACTTTAATTCTACTGAACGATACGGTGAGAGAAAATCATCTTTGCACAACTACTCAGCAGTGGAGTTGACTCTATACTGATCTTGACTTAGATGACATCTTTTGATTCTGGGGTTTTACATCCAAAACCAGCTGCAATTATAAAAGGTGCCATAGTGGAAGGCTCTTATAATTAATTTGGACACGGTGTTATTTTCGTGCTCTGCTGACATCGACTCGCGCCAACCCATAGGATTAATCCATGGAAAAAACCACTCAGTAACAAATAATAACATGCATCTACCTGATCGCCAGAAATGTGCACATAAATGAAAACTGATAGCATAGTTGAAGAGATGGCAAGTAGCTCATCAACAAATGAAATAGAAGATCCTCCTGTCTGGAAGCTAGAGCTAAGGAAATGACACTGGTGTACAACCCAGGAAGTAATGGCAGTGAGCCAATAATGCATTTTCATTCGAGAATCTCAAAATATTTCACACAAGTGCAGCTTCCAAACTGAGTAGCAGCACAGGCATTCCTAACATTCCTTGCCTGCCACAGCTGTAGCCAATAGGCATAAATGCTTGGACTTACAGCCAGCACAACACTAAACACCTGCTAACATCTAGTAGTTCCCAATGATTAAACGCCTTTGAAAAATGAAATTCTCACCTTCAGTTGAAGAAGTGCGTCAGGATTTGGGACTGGGTTGTTGGAAGCATGGTCACTTGCTACAGGCTTCTCCAATACTTTTCCCATCAGAAGCAGCCACGTTTTCCTCGTTCCACTCACAGACTGCATGAATGCTTTCTGAAATAACATGAGTCAACATTGAATACATGGCGGTATCTGGAGTGGCCTGTCCAGATAATGCGGGAATCGAGTGCTCAATGTGGAATGGTTATAAATATGCTATTACATTTAACATAACGAAATCTGTAACAAATATATTCAGAATGTGTTCTTTAATGCTACTACCACGTATAAACATTACTGTTCAAGTCACAGGATGTGATGAATTTTGTGCTGCGGAGCAAAATTTATGTAACAAAGGTGTGTCCATCTCAGATCTTATCCTCTAGGTATATACCCTACGTGGTGGCATGAGTGAGCCAAGCCAGGACTGCTGGTGGATTAGGCTGCCTCATAAGATTTTCACAGATCATAACTACGTGCCTATTACATGCATTTTCGATGAAGATTTTAATGTTGCATCACATTCTATGGTCTGGCAGATGCATCTGAAAGGTTGAATTAAACCTTATTTACCCATCCAATATTAATCTAAAACTAGTGTCGCTTATGAGCTTCGCCTGTATTTGGGGGTACCACATAGATTTATACCACTTCTTTCAACAGCAGACGACATTAGTATGCCACCCTGACAAACTAAATCAACCAGTTTACAGGGCGTTGGTGAACATCTATTTAAAAAGGTGTGAAAGCTGTCTCCATATGGTTCACGACTATGTTATACAACATAATTGACACTCTCAGGGTAGCAAGATACTAATTTTGATTTTATTACCTATTTATTATTTCTCTTAAACTCTGTTTCAAGCACAAATTCACTAATTTTTAAACATCGTCATACCAGGGGCTTATTTGGTCAGTGGAATCAAATTAAAAATTAATTAAATTTCATGTTCGTACAACCACATGCTTTTTTTATGAACACTAATGCCAATGTATCTTCAAGCAAGAACCATGTGAAAACAGGTACCACATGAATTACTGTGTTAAATAGGCTGCAGTAAACATGGACCAGAGAAAGTTAAAAGCAGTCAGTCAGGATCTTCCCTGCACAGTGAAACAAAAGTTACAGAAAGCACGCTATTGTCTGTAGCAAACTGTGCGGCATGCGAACAGGCTAACATATCCAATGGAGCAGACAACACTGGTCACGCTTACAGGCCACGGGAGCACCTTGTGCACTCGGAGCTAAAGAAACTGAGGTGAGAGCTCAACCACATTAAAATCAGTTCCTGTGAGGCCCAGAGAAATGGCAGCACCTCTCAAATAATGAGTGGAGGAAAAAGCAGAAAATTTTAACCTTCAGTTACTGCCACAATGTTACGGCAGCAACCACGTAGGACACCTTCACAATGCCATATTGCAGTAGGAAGCCTCAAAAAATAAACATAGCAAAAATGTAAGATATTGGTCATTTTTAACCACCTGCTCAATCCAAAACAGGCTGAACATTAAACTAATGCTAGACATGGTAGTTCTCACAGAGCAGTCAAAATACCAATGTGCACAATGAATTTTAGGTTGGTCAACACTCGGATGGTCAACACTTCCCGAGCCCTCCGCTACTGCGCGCCTCAGATCATATCGTGGTGTCAGCATGTACTACACGAGCAACTATTATTTCCGATAGCCGCAGTCTTTCGCGTAAGTTTACATTCACCGAAAGCATGAAGTTGAAGCCTCCTCGCATGAAATAATATCACACAAGATTTTTTTTTCTTTAAGTGAAGGGGCGATTTCGTGAGCTGATCGAATGACCTTCCTACGCCTGTACTGCCTTCACGGGTGTTCCTAAACGCGCATTTATGTCGCGTCGTTTCTATTTATGCGCCTAACGCCTCTTTTTTGCCTTTAATTTCGCTTAGACAGCGCGCTGTGTAGAACAACACGTACACATGCATCAGCGGCGATAAAGACCAACAAACAAACAAAACAAATGCATGACATACCATGGGTGCGCCGGAATGGGCCGAGCTTGCACGGTTGCGCGTCGCGGCATGGCGAAACCATCACTGTCGCAGCATGACATAAGTTGCCCTGCCGTCACATCGCAACCTTCGCGTTCAGCGACGAGAACACAGTGAGACCGCCCGCACAAAACACGCACAGTGTGTAAACTCAACAGCACCATTCTCATGCAGCGTTCACAGAGCCAACTGGCCATAATTTCGATATCCGCGATACGGCTGAGCTTGCTTCGGGCACCCACAGCGGCACAGGCGCAAGTGGCTGGCGCCCGACGGAACCCTCGCACCGGCGCCCGGCGCTGTTCGCTGTTCTGTTGATATCTCTCCACCCGCCTGCGTTTGCTTTTGCTTTTTGTTTTGTCTCCTTGCGCGCGCACTCGTCTTTAACAGCGTACTAGAAGTGCGGTGGTGGAATTCTTGGCTTGCTTTCTCTTGTCGGTGCCGATCGGTGCGCGTCAGGCAGGCCGTCCGGAGACGCGATCCGACTGCGTGCGCCGACGCACAATCTTTACGCGGTGCGCTCGCAGAGAGTCGCGTGTACTTTTTCTTGTTGGACTGTATATTCAGGATATCAAGGTACGTTGAGGCTTGCCACGTCCAGGCCAGCAACGCTGCAATCGCATATCGTTGTGCGGCGATATTTGCGAACGATGGAGTACTGGGCGCTGTTCACGCTACTGACGCTGGAGTTCCGCGAGTTTCTAACTCTACATAAGCAGCATGGGAGCTTGCAGACCATGTTACTCTTCCTTGAACGGAAGAGTAAGCCCCGCGGCTGACTCCCCATCCCTCCCACCTAGAGTTGAATAACTCTGGGTAGAGTAATGAAGTTGTCCTACCCTCGCATTACTCCCCCTTCAGCTAAGAGTGTATGCTTCACGTGTCGGAGCCGTGGTGCGTTTGGGTGCAGATGGCGCAATATGAAGTTGGCCAAATGCAGCCGATATCTGCTGTTTAACATCCGTTACAATCTGCTGGACAGCAGGTTGCAGGACCTGCTGGATCAATTGTTGGAGTGAAGCTGTTAGTTCAGCCGTAATGCTATCCTTCATTTTCTGCATTTCTACCTGCATCACAGCTGCGAATTCGTTCCTTAAAGAAGTAGCCATTTCGTTCAACGCCTCTCGTTTGCAATAGTCGGATCGTGCCGTAGTTGGCGGCATGTCAGGGTGAAGCTGAGTGTCAACTGACATGGGTTGTGATGTTCTTTGCTGCGTTGATGTTTGTGTGAGGGAGTGGGACTGATGCGAAGAGGGAGGGAGAGCAGGAAACTGCCCTGACCAGCTTACCGTTTGTACTTTCTTGTGGGAACCGCTTTGCTGGCCATGATCATGCGTTGTCCCGTCCTTTGCGCCAGCCTGGAGATCCCTGCTGGCCAGCGGAACTGCTCCGCCATGACGAGTCTCCTCGCCTGGGCCCCGACTTATCCCTGGAATGGCTCTTTCGCTTTGCTCCACTCCCGGACGCGCTGCTCTGCCGTCCGGGGCTGGGGGATGGTGACTGGGCCTTCCTGGACGGAGTAGCAGCTAACCGGGGTGGTTTGCGTCGGTTGACTGGTGGCAAATACCGCTTAGGGCATGGTTTGGCAGCTGTCGGGTGGTCGCCCCCACTAAGCATGCAACAAGGGCGGCATTCGAGGTTGTTAGGTTATAGTGAATCCCCGCACACTCGACATTTCGGTGTGTCAGGAGGCTGTGGCACACATCCTCGCGGTGTCCTGTTTTGTTGCACTTTCCACAGTGGGGAATAGTCCGTTTGTAGAGGTAGCAGAGAAGTGCCTGTCCGTACGCGTTGACGAAGAAAGGGACCCGCTTGCCACAAAATGTGAGCACCATTGCTCCGGATTCGCCGAGGCGTCTGCACGTAAAGACCTCGTAGCCCGGTACTTCAACTTCGGTCAGGAAGTCGTCTGGTGTGATTTCATGGCCTATTCCGTTGACCACACCTTTGCACGAATTATCAGGCGCAATACCACAAGGGGTGATGCCGTAGGTCGCTGCGTGGACTGTAATTTTGGTGGTTTGTCCAAGTGCAGTGGCGATGTTTTCAGATGAGGTGCTTATTGTTAGCACGTTTTGATTTTCGTCAACACGAAGCTTATGTCAGGCTTCTCACTTCGCATCTTTGCTGCATGAGCTACAGCGAGAAGTAGCGTCTTGGGGCTAACCTTGCTCAGATTTAATCCACCATGGGGACGGATTGCTAGCTTGTAGTCCTCGGCAGGGAGCGGTGGGAGTCTTGGTAGACGCGTCTTAGGCCGGCTCTGGTGTAGAGCGGGCTCAGATGGCGTGCTGGGCAGCTGTTGAGTTGGTGCAGTATGGGGTTGCAGCTGTCGGCGTTTGTTCGCTCTCTTGGTAATAGTGACCCATGGCTGTGCGTTGTGCTCATTGCTGGCCTGCGTATCGGCGTCTTGGCTGGTCTGCGTATCAGTCATGTGGTCCGTGGAGCGAGGGGGCAGTGAGTGCCTCTCGTCGGCTGCGACGCTCGCAGAGACGCTCGCCATCCGCTGTAGAGCGGGGCGACGTTCTGTCCAAGCCGCGTCGCCGGCTTGTTAGGGTTAGAGAGGCGGACCTCGCATAAGAACTTTGAAAGCTTTAAGACGTTTAAAAGCGCACTCACAGGTTGAAGTCCGGTATAGGCTTGACAGTGGTGACGCTAGAACAAGTTCCTATCATAGCAACAGGTCGCCAGGAAGAAATTCTTCTTGAAAATGGACCTGAGCCGGGGCCGATGTGGTTCGCGTCCGTAGGTCTCGTTCGCCAGCGCTTTCAAGGCAGATATGCGGTGTTATGACCGCTGACAAGCGCTGCGCGCGGAAACAAGCTAACAATGTGATGTGCGGCGCTGAAAAATTGACATGCTAGTGAGTAGCAAGAAGACACATTTGCGGCGGAGTTCTCCGGTCGCCGCTAGGCGGCGTATCGATAGGCGGCGTGGAAAAAAGTTTGACGCACGCTCGCGTGGTCCGAAAAATATTCTTGCTCATGTACTTGTTGTCACAGTCGTGGCTACCTATGGTGTAGACTACACCGAGGAAATCTTCCTTGGGCATTTTATTGTGAACAAGGATCCGGTATGGCGTGCCGAAATGTCAAGTAAATTTCAATTTTTATTTTGGTCGCTGTATCTTCACGTCTATGCACTGTACGTAGCGCGTGTACAAAGTATCGACACGAACGGCCCCTGTCGCCAATCTAGCAATAGTTGACCTTGTGTGCTGCGATTGTCTCAGCACTAGTATTTCCTTGGGGCATCAGAGATTGTACCCAAATCTGGCGATGAAAACATCATTCGTAGAAGCGTAAAAGGGGGTGTGGATCGGATGTCCTGATCGTCATTACAAAGGTCATCTGAGTAATTCATTTTGAGCGGGTTTTGAAGCCGTATTAGCACTGTAGCGTGGTTAGTCAAGCATGTTTAATTGGTTATGACAGTATATCACGCGCTACATGAATGAGTATGTATTATTGTGTGTTCCACCGTGAGCAGGCTGTAAACGGTGCTCTTCTATATTAGTATCCAGGCAGCACGCAACGTAGGGCCGATATTGGGTTTATGGCGGCAAAGTTCGGCCCATCCACGGCCTAACGTTGCCGACAGCAAGCCAGTATCGGCTAAGCCGCCGTCAATGTCTGGCAACGTCAGGCTACTATAGCCGCTGCCCCGCCGATATAGGCAGGCCGTCGACTATAATCGGCAACATGGGGCCGCATATGCCGCGTTACGGCCGACATCGGCTGAGGCGATGGCTTTTGAACGGCAACTATGGCGCCGATTTTGCCTTTCTACAGACAATATGGGCTGGCCGACGCCATTTGTCCGCGACGCTGTGCCAAGTATGCCACCTTAGAGCTCCCGTCGGCTGAGCCGATAACTTTCTCCGGCAAATATGGCGCCGATTTTGCCGCTCATCAGCATCGCCTGAGGAATGGCGAATTTGGCGCGATATTTGCCTAGAAAGATTATTTCACAGGAAACATTGTGTCATTTCTGCCGTCCTGGAGGCAACGTCGACTACGCCGCAGCCTTTCATGGTTGATATCAGCCGGGCCTCTTTGGAAGCCTGCTGTATATAATAAACAATTGATATCGGATCGAGACAAGAATGACCGAAATTCACTTGAGAGATTCGACGTAAGAATCAGATGTTGAGCTTCATATATTCATGTATACGCGTTTCAGTGCCGGAACATAGCGCACGTGCGCTTTGAGCAGCATATATGACATTCTGTTCGCATGCTTTGTTTTTCATAAACAGGGCACACAAAAAACATGCATATGAACTATTGATATATACATCTATAGGCTGTTTTGCGGGAACTTCGTGAAACAGGCTGGCGCAACAGTTAACATTAGCCAGAAGGATCGACAAGCATGTTGGAAAATTATCTGACAGTGCATGACAGAAAATTTAAATTCATAGAAATTGAACTAGTTCGTGCATACATCGATGGGCATAACCAGCACTCATATGTTCAAAGATAAACAGTTGCAAGCGGCGCTATATTACTGACATTTAGCAACCTATGGAAGGAAAGGCATATGGAGGTAACAGCGCAACAGCGAGTGGACAAAAAAAGGTCTAGCGCAGACTTTATGGTGCGCTGAAGCGGAGATAAACTCGCCACCGGCGTTATACTACTGACATTTAGCAACCTATGCAAAAGAACGGTACACAGAGCTAACAGCACGACAGCGAGGAGACAATACTGATCTAGTGCTAACTCTATATTGAGAGGACCATGAAATACATAGATCCCTTTGTATTGCAAATTCAAATGAAGTGCTCTTGTCAAGACCACGACATTTGCGAAAAAAGCAAAAACGAAAAATACCAAGCAGTCATATGGCAAGCATTTTTCATCTCAAAGGTGGCAAACAAATGCACACACCTATAATTGATTTAGAGAGAGCTTTTCTGGTGAGTTCTACTAGAGTGTGTGTTCCTGTGCAGGCGAACTGCGTATTTTATGTTATATAAAAACAGCAAGCATGCACTGAAAAAAAATCAGTTGAATATCAAAGCTCTCTTCTGTTCCCTAGTTTCTTCATACGTTTGAGCAGGGTTACAGCATAAACCAACCGTGCTAAGTCAAGCTGTTGTTGACCACGTGCCCCTCCACTACTTCATCAGTGCGTTCGCGAAACTAGTGCATTCCTTTTAAAAGCAGCTCCTGTACGGCGCAACGCATGTATCGGAGCTCCGATAAGCTCAGCAACAGAAAATAATTGTCTACTGGTTGGGTAAACTTATACCTCCCTTTTCCACCTCCATGCTCTCTACTACCACACAGATACAATAGGCTAATAATTCCTTAATATGTCCACGGCATTGCGTATAATTCCTTCTTTCTTTATTTTTTTGCTTTTTTGTGAACGACCGTTAGCGCGTTCTTTCCATACATATCGAATTCGTTTACTCATCCGCCATCGGTTACGTTGTACTAGTTAGATGAGCAGAATATGTCGAACTTGACTGAATGCTCTGTGCAGTGTCGGATTTGTCACTGAAGTTCGTATGAGCGTTGATATAAGCAAACAAGTGCGTATTCTGATATTTAACAACTAATTTATTTATAACCAATAAGGGCAAAAGAAGGGCGCATAGAGACAGAGTCATCGCAGTATTTCTTGTCGTGCGGAAAGGCAGCACGTGCATGTCTTTCGTGCGCTGTAGAAAATGGCAGAAATTCAAGCACAATGGCGGCGCCGTGCGTGCTCGCTACGTTTGTTGCGTGCAGTGGAGGATTTCGCTCGCGTTTTTAGCTAGAGTGGGTGGTTCAGCCTCTGCGAAATCCTGTGCTACAGGTAGCTGGCAAGAGAACACATGCGTACCAGCATACGCCACAGACTGCACTGAGCTGCACTTAACAAATGCAGTCCCGGCGGGTGTCCCCGCAATTGTGCGTAAATGTTTCCCAGGAGAAATGCGTTTTGAGACAACCACAAAAGAAAGAAAGAAAGAAGGAAGGAAGGAAAGAAAGAAAGAAAGAAAGAAAGAAAGAAAGAAGGAAAGAAAGAAAGAAAGAAAGAAAGAAAAACGCGGGCGTCCTGCTTAGAAGTAGCCTAGCACGAGCTAAGCAAGCAGCAACTAAACATAAAAAGATGTGTGACGAGGGGGGACGCGCTTCCCCTTCCGAACTGACCACCATTGTCACGGCCCCCTCTCTGCACGTCAATTGTGGGCAGCTACAGTTTGCAAAGAATGTCCTTCTGAACCTGCTTTTGGTGGCTTCCTTCGGAGGGGCGACCGCGCCGTTTTCTGAGAACATGTTTTTCGTGCTCTCTCGTCGCCGCTGCAGGTACAAGCATTCCTACCGATATGCAAGGTGTACACGCGAGTTTCGATGGGGCACCCAGTCTGCCTACGCGTGTCGGCGCATGTACCGCGTTTATCGATCATTAAAGTTGATTGCGCGATTCGTTGGCCAGTGTACTTCCTAAGACAATGCCGATCCCAACTGTGACATCGGTTGTGTATGAACACAAGCCTACGCCTTTTGGGGAGACTACAGTGTCGTCGCCGAATTTGTGTTGCGGACTCACAGCTGTAGAGTGCAGAGCGGATGCTGAAATTCAGTAAGTTGCTGGCCAGTTTTGAGAATGGGGCCTGGCACTTCTTGTTGCGATGTTAAAGCACCGGTTCCACCTTTATATATTATTTGTGTCGTGAAGTGCGTACGCTCTATATTTTCGAATAAAGAGCCTACGCACGTTGTCCCAAAGCAATTTTACTTCATTTAGTTAATCCTGTGCTTGTATCAAACACCCTTTGTGTGGTGACTTGCAGTTCTCGAAACATTATCTTTTCTTGCCCGTATTTTTAAAGGTAACGTGATACCGAACACGCGCTCCTTGGTGCAGGACACGTGCGGCAGTTCGGCACGCGATGGAATTTTTAAAGTAGCCTTGAAAAGATGTTCCTTCTCTAATATCTGCTTATAATGCACCTTGCACCTATCATTTAAGGACATTTTTTGCCTAACGACCCCATCCCTGGAGTGTGTCGTGTTAGCTCACGTCTACATGTTTTCCTTTCCGATGTATGCTAAAAATATTAAATTTATTATAATGCAAAATGCACCTATTTCAAATAATGTGCCGCTTTTAAAGTTGCTTTGCAACAGAAACTTTACTCACGTTTTTTTCCCCTTGGGTATCTAAAGCGACACGACACCGAGATCTGGGGGTTGAATATTGAACATAGATTCATTATATTTAAAAGGACAACTTTGTTTTGTTATTTTCTAAAGTAGTGCCCGATTATGAATGTTCCTGACATTTCTTGAATTTCCGCGGTTGTTCATGAGTCGCACATAAGTTGCATGCAATTATAGTATAGTGCTGATGTGCTCCACAGCTGTGCTAACTTTTCACGCCTTTTCCCGCAGGTTCCACCCTTGCCGAAGCTTTTCCACTACGACGGTGCAACACGAGAATAGCATATTATCAATGCAGAGTTCACAAAATAAATGAAATAGTGCTTTTCCCTATAAACCTCTGTTGTGTTATTTGTTTTGTTTAGAACGCATTAATAGAAAGTACAGAGGATCCACTTAGCCCCACTTATTACTGTGTTAATAAAGCTTTCGCGTATGCATGAGAGGCACATTTACACAAACTACTGTTGGTCCTTCGAAAATGCCGTCATAGCCCTTCGAAAATGTGAAAACAAAAAATAAAATTATCGCAATCCAAACGGCGCGACACACGTGGGGTAAACTAGAAACACCATAGTGGCTGTGAACGGTGGCGCAAGGGGTTTCCCGATGTCGGCGGGGCCGACAACACGCCAAAAAAGCCTGAATGCCCGCAACATCAGCCAATGCTACCTAGCCAAATCCGACCCATTCTGGCTGGCCAAATTTGACCCATTCTGGCTGGCCAAATTTCGCCCACGCTGGCTGGCCAAATTTCGGCCACTCTGGCTGGCCAAATTTCGCCCACTCTGGCTGGCCAAGTTCGACCCATGGTGGCTTCGCCACAGTGGAGCCATTCTGGCTGGTCGTCATCGGGCAGATGTGGGTGAAAGTAGCGCGAGCGCGATTTGCCGACTTTGGCCCGATATCGCTGCCGACTTTGGCCGACTTCACGCCTACATAAGTCCTGTGTTGGCGTGCTGCCTGGGTACTTTTATCGAGACCGAGTGTGCGGGAATAGACATGCTTGCAGATTGTTTCTGTACTCCAATGACTAAGTGTAATGAACAGACATGGACGTGATAGTAAACGTCACGCTTTCCGTTAATTTAATTGCCGGCAATATTGTTACACACCTAAGAACATGTTCATGAACCTTTATTTGTCCATTTTAGCACCCAATACTGCTAAGCTGTATCCTGCGCCTGTACCCGTATTCTCATAAAAATTCAAGTATGCACTAATACAGCATCCATTAAAACTTATTACACTTTAGGGTTCTTCTGTTTCATTGTGGTCGAGTGGGTGCATGACATAACTGTAAACCTGGTGATGCTGAGGAAATGTGTGCCCAAACTTTGTCCTTGTTTCCTAAGATGCTAGGAAGTGCTGTGACATGTCTTTATTCCTCATATTGTTTTTTATTGCTCGAAAGGGACAGTGCACTATCTTGTAGCTCCTCATGAAAAATACAGAATTGCCTGGTTTTAAATGAAATTTTTTTACTTTTTATAGCGATAGTTTACATAGGCCACGCATAAATAAATGAGAATGATAATAATAACGAATCCTCATCATCATCTCACTGTCAATAACTACTATAAGGTAAGGACTTCTTCCATAGCTCTACAAATATTCCGGTCCTCTGTTGACTGCGAGTACTTTACCTCCGAAAAATTCTTGATCTCATTTGCCCACCTGAATTTCTGCCACTCGCTGCCCCGCTTGCCTTGATACTTATGAACCCACAATAATAAATGAGCAGAAACTTCATAACCCCAATCATATTGGGGGGTGTTACATTTTCCAGTGATGCTTACGATCCATCTTTGGAATATGTGAGACTTCCCTGCGCCAGGCAGCATGCAACGTTGGGTGGATATTGGTTTTATGCGTCAAAGCGTGGCCCATCCACGGCCTAATGTTGCCAGCAGAAAACAAGTATTGACTAAGCCGTAGTGAATGACTGGCAACGTAGGGCCACTAAGCCGCTGCTCCGCCGGTATCGGCATGCCGCCGTCTGTAATCGGCAACATGGGGCCGTAAATGCCGCGCTACTGCCGACATCGCCTGAGCCGTTGGCTTTCAACGGCTAATGTGACGCCGATTACGCCATGCTATAGCCAATATGAGCAAAGCCATCACAATTTGTTGGCAACATTATGCCAAGTATGCCACCTGAGAGCCGACGTCGGATGAGCCGATAACTTTCTCCGGCAAATATGGCGCCTATTTTGCGTTCTTTGCCATCATCTAAAGAATGGCATATTCGGCGCAATATTTGCCTACAAACGTTATTTCACAGGAAACATCGAGCTGTTCTTGCGGTCCTGGGGGCAACGTCGACTGTGCTGCCACAGACTTTCATGGTTGATATCGGCTGGGCCTTTTTGGAAGCCTGCTGTATATAATAATTCAGATCCAATCCAGACAAGCATGACGGAAATTCACTTGAGAGATTTGAAGTAAGGATCAGATGCTGGGCTTCATATGTCAACGTATACGTGTTTAAGTGCCGGAGCATAGCCCACGTGCTTTGAGCAGCATATATTATTGTGTTCGCGCACTTTGTTTTTCATGAACATGGTGTACAGAAACATGATTTAGAGGAACTATTGACAATACATCTATAGGCTGCTTTCCAGGAACATTGCGAAGTAGGCTGATGCAACAGTTAACATTAGCCAGGAGGATCGACAAGCATGGTGGAAAGTTATATGGCAGCGCATGTCCGAAAATTAAAATTCACAGAAATTGAACTAGTTCGTGCTTACATCGATCGCCATAACCACCACTGATATAATCAAGCAAAGGTAAACAGTCGGAAGCAGCGCTATATTACTGACATTTAGCAATCTATGCAAGGAAAGGGCATGCGGAGGTAGCAGCGCTACAGCAAGGGGACAAAAAAGATCTAGCGCAGATTTTATGGTGCGTTGAAGACAAGATAAACTCTCGCAACCGGATTTATACTAGTGACATTTATCAACTACTGCAAAGGAAGGGCGTACGGAGCTAACAGCATGACAGCGAGGGCACAAAACAGATCTAGTGCTAACTTTATATTCAAAGGATGTTAGCTGTTTTCATACACCATGAAGTACATAGATCCGTTTGCATTGCAAATTTAAATGAATTGCTTTTGTCAAGACCACGACATTTGCGAAAAAGGCAAAACGAACTAAGAAAGCAGTCATATGGCAAGCATTTTTCATCTCCTAGGTGGCAAACCAAGGCACACACCTATAATTGATATATGGAGAGCATTTTTTGGTTAGTTCTGCTAGAGTGTGTGTGATCGCACAATGCTCTTGTGATGGAGAACTGCGTATTTTATGGTATATAAAACCAGCAAGCATGCACTGAAAAAAGATCTGTTGAAAAGCAGAGCGCACTTCTGTCCCCTAGTTTCTTCATGTGTTGTTGCATGGTTGCAGTGTTGTTGCATGGTTGCAGTGCATGTGTTGTTGCATGGTTGTTACATGGTTGCAAACACGCCTAACTGAAGCTGTTGTTGACGACGTTCCCCTCCACTACATTTCTTCAGTGCGTTAGCGAAACTAGTGCATTCCTTTCAAAAGAAGCTCCAATACAGCCCAACGCATGTATCGCAGCTCCCATAAGCTCAGCAAAAGAAAACAACAGTTGTCTATTGGTCGGGTAAACTTATATCTCCCTTTTCCACCTGCATGCTCTCTAGCACCACGCAGATACAATAGGCTGATAATTCCTTAATATGTCCAGGGCATTGCATATAATTGGTTCTTTTATTGCTTTTTTTTGTGTAGTGCCATCAGTGTATTCAATTCATGCCTTTCGAAATCGTTTACACATCGGCCATCGTTTACGTTTTACTAGTTAAATGAGCAGAATATATCGAGCTTGGCTGCATGCTCTGTGCAGTGATTGTAGGATTTCTCACTCACGTTCATATGAGACTATGGCGCTGATATAAGCACACCTGTGTGCATATTCTGGTATACAACTAATTTATTTATAACTAATAAGGGCAAAAGCAGGGTTCGAGTAGAGACAGATTCATCTCAGTGTTTCTTGTCGTGCGAGAAGGCAGCACATGTCTTGCCTGTGCTGCAGAAACTGGTAGAAATTCATGCACAATGGCGGCGCCGAGCGTCCTCGCTACGTTTGTTGCGTGCAGTGCAGTATTTCGCTCGCGTTTTCAGCAAGAGTGGGTAGTTCAGCTTCTGCAAAATCCTGCGCCGCAGGTAGCTGGCAAGAAAACAGATCCTTTCTAGCATACTCCATAGGCTGCACCAGGTTACACTTAACAAATGCAGTCCCGGTGGGTGTCGCCGCCATTGTGCATAAAGGTTTGACCCGCAGGAATGATCTCTACATGTTTTGGGACAACCACGAAAAAAAAGAAAGAAAGAAAGAGAAACGTGGGTATTCTGTGTAGAACTAAGCCCGCAGCAACTGAATATAAAAAAAAACATTATGTGAGGGACGACGCCGGTCCCCTTCCCAGCTGACCACCCTCGTCAGGGCCTTCTCTATGCACGTCCATTCTGCGTATCTACACTCTGCAAAGAATGTCGTTCTCAATCTGCTTTTGCTGGCATTAGCTTCCTTCGGAGGGGGGACCATACTGTTTTCTGAGAACTTGCTTTTCCTGCTATCCCGTCGCGGCGGCAGAAACAAGCGTCCGACCAACATGAAAGGTGAACGAACGAGTTTCGACGGGCGTACGCAGTTTGTCTACTTGTGTGAGCGCCCCGCCACGGTGGTCTAGTGGTTATGGCTCTGGGGTGCTGATCCGAAGGCCACGGGATCGAATCCCGGCCGCGGCGGCTGCATTTCGATGGAGGCGAAATGTTGAAGCGCGTGTGCTGTGTGATGTCAGTGCACGTTAAAGAACCCCAGGTGGTCGAAATTCCCGGAGCCCTCCACTACGGCGTCTCTCATAATCAGAGCTGATTTTGGGTCATTCAACCCCCACCAATCAATCAATCATCAATCGATCAATCAATCAAGCGTCCGAGGTGAGCGGTGCATGCGCCGTAAAGGTGACTTTTGGTAGAATGACAGTAACCTGACATGTTGTTCTAGGTCATCATCGAAGGTTACTGGGAAAAAAACTTTGCCTAAACACTAGTCCCAGAGAGGAGGCGGAGCGAGATTAAGAAAACTGAAAGGACAGGAACACGTCACTTGATAAATTGGATCACGACAATTATTACGCCAAACATAATCATAGAGACTCTGAAATGTTTGGTATTTGGTGGCAAGAGTTTAATTCTGTACAGTTTTCTTTCCCTCTTATTAGATCGAGCTCGAGACGTTCGGCATATATTAAACCTCCGGAACCCTCGAAGGATAAATGCTGGAGTCGCGTACTTGGCAACGCATCATCTGTTTTATCGAGTGGTACATTTGCATTTTGGGACAAGACATTTTCGAGAACTATTGAGGCTCGCTAAGCGAATGCGTGCGCTGGTCTTTAGGTCGATGCGCTGCAGAAGAAATGAACGGCAATCGGCCACCCCCGCGAAGTTGAATTCCGAAATTAATGCCGCATTTTGATGGGAGTGAAATGCAAGAAAGAAACGCGCACTTATATTTGCATGCACCCTTAGGCCACAACCACAACAAATGCTTCATTATCGTGCCCCCCTTTTCGCGCTTAAAAAAGACGGGTGTGCACTTTATAAAGGGGCATCGTGCTCGCGTTCACAAACTACGCTCGACTCGACAGAGTATAGCTGCGCATTGTTAAGACACATGAAAGAAATATATCATGGGTGCTCATAGAGCACCTGCTTCGCATGAGTCATTCTTCCTGCGCCGCAGCAGTTAGGCACCAATCAATTAGCACGTGCAATTTATAATTTTTCTCATTTTTTCTCCAATCCGCACAGCAGTGCGTGTTACAAGAAGGAACTTACACGAGCGTGCATTCGCATCCACGAAACGTTAATTCTACATGACTCACGTGTCTTTCGTAAAATAAATAATAGCTCTGTACATTTAGATACGATGCCACTTAGCTGTTGACATTCTATTCAGTTGTGCTGGAATAATAAAGTGCGAAGTACCACGACAACGGAGATGTTTAGAAAATATATGATGTCCCACAGAGGCAGTTCCTAGGCCTTTCCCATTTTGTCAAGTCGTCGTCAGGATGAAGCACGGTCCCCGCAAACAAACTAAAACAAGCGTGCCTGTCACAAGAAAGTGATAACGGCGTTCCCCGTAAGCAAACCAAAACATTCGCACGCGCCAACACGCATTTCAGTGATCTCGTGAAGATTCAAAACATTAAATGACAGCTGCTATTTACATATAGAAATGTCTTGCATATGTCACGCTTGCTTGCTTCAGAAAAAAAGATAGATGAGGCGACATTTATATGAAGACAGCTCTTGGAAGTCGGCCGAAACAACATTCGGAGCTGGATGAAAGAAAGCGAGAATATGTTTATACTAGGAATTGTGACTAAGGGTTATACCAATTGAAATCAGCAGAAATTCATTGCTTGTTGATTATTTCTAGACAAGAGAGAGTTTGGTAAAATCAACTGAATAGCGTTATTCCGAAATTGTCATTACGATCGCACTAACCGATATTACTGTGATTTTAAAAATATTGATTCTAGGCTCGTCAGAAGCGGCTTAATTTTTTCGTGCGTAAAAGAGAATGGGGATATTAAACATGTGGAATATCCACTTATGACGTTCACATATTGAAACTACGAGCAGGTTCAGAATATTCCATGATATTCTTGCGGCATGCGTACCACATGGCACTCCTTTTTCTCTTGCTCAAGAAACGCTGTTTGTACTGGAGCAATAAGACATAAAAATATTTAAAAATGTAGACACCTTGAGAGTTGTTTTTGATGAATCAGAACATAGGGTATTTAGTCAAGAGCTTTTTAACCTCACATCTCACCCCAGCTTGCTTAGCTAAGTCTCATTGTCCATTAGCCACACTTTGTCCACATGGTGACGCGCATAATAGCAGCAACAGTGCCGCGCTAGAATGCGCGTCGTAATGCACAGTGATACGCTTCGCTTGAACATCAAATTGTCGAGGTGGCTAGGCAACCATCGAGTGCATTGTTGCTGTTGAGGCTCTTGCTGTGTTGCAGAGGTGATGATTGAGTCTGTGGTGGGCGTTCTGCCTGCATCGAAAAGTGGCAGTTCGATCGCCGGAGAAACAAGAGGCACATAAGGGTTAAGAGCTAAGACACATGCTGAGGCACGTTTTGTCGTTGTAGTGAGGGGCTGAGGTCATGAGCGCAAGGGAAAAAACTAGCGTGCAGGCCAACGCCGCACATTCGACATTGCTTCAATGAATGAGTGAATGAATGAATGAATGAATCAATCAATCAATCAGTTAATCAATGATTCAACAAGCAGTTTTATTTTTCACCAAAACAGGCACAACGACAATGTAAGAGGAGACGGCGGAAACGCTGCAGGTACTGCAGCTTCAGTAAGCACCGTCCACTATATGTAGCATCCACTATATGTAGCACCGTCCACTATATGTAACTCTATGATCTTTCTGAAAATTGCGTCTGTTTCAAAGATCCGCGAGAAAAGGCTGCGTCACCTTCTGACTGGTCTGTTTTATTATATCTTGCTTAGGACATTCCGGAACATTTAATATTGCCGCCTATTCCCTTTAGCAAAAAAGACACGTTTGCATGACTGCATTTGTGTTCCTCAGTATAGGGTGCAGACACTGAGAATACGAGGACTGGATAGAATAAGTGGCTGCTCACATTGGCCGCCTGCAGCGGTCACCTGTTTGCTATGCGCCGATATTGTCGCTAAGCCTGCACCGCTTCGAAAGCAGCGGGCGGATGATTACTGAGAGACACCAACACCCATAACGTTTCAAGTTTGTTTGCCATTGTTGCCACTGCTCGTAATTATGTGATAGGTTGAAGGGAACAGGAAAATATTCGGAGCACCGCTAGCTAGGATGGAGGTATATACGGATGAGCTTTCGCCATGAACTGTGAGCTGTGCATGCGCTGTGCATGGTTTGTATCACAAATTCCTAATAGAAACAAAAACAGCAGCCGTCCTGACGGAGACAATTCCACTTGTCGAAACGTTGGCTCCTGCGACATTCCCTGTTCTATATCCTTTTTGGCGATCTGTTCATAGTTTCGCAATAGGTGATTCGAAGTGGTCACTGCTTTTGTATGCGGTCAGTTTAAGCATCACTGCACTCTGTCGGTCAATACTTTCCTTAAAGAAAAGGGAAAAAAAACAAGCACTCTTCAGTCTGCCACCTCGGGCGGCAATCGTATTCAACTCGCGTTGTAAAGCACAGTTCCTTAACGGCTTGCCGATCATGCAACCACTCTGTTTTGGCACAGTCGCAGACTACTAAAGCACCACATATTAAACACACGGAACTCGCTAACTTCCACAAGGAGTGTGCTGTACGTGCTGCTGTGCCCAATTCTGCTGACTTGTCCTACCGATTCCTGTCAGAGCATGATATCCTAAGGAAACAGGAGGAGCCTTCAAGTCATTTTGCTACAAGTTATTGTGGCATCTCGACGCATAGCCCGACCACCCACCGTCATGCAAATAAAGCCACTAAAGCTTATAAACACAGTGTGTCAATCCAGCAGCTATGCAGCTAAACAAACCGACCACTCGAAGTACCGAGGTGCACTGCGGCAGCGGCGGCATAGCGGGACTCACGGTGAGATGAGTCTATTGCTAACTGTTTTTATATTTTTATGATAGGCACTACACAAGCAAGGCTTGCACCATGTGCACAGCTAGGCCTGACAAAGTGACACTGTGGTAAGAAACCACACATAGAAGTATGGAAGAGTGTAACAAGTCATGTGAGGCATCAGAGGCAGCACTGCAACTAGCAAGTGAAGTTTGGGAAGTCTTATTCCAGCTGAGATTCCAGTACTGGACTGGACGGTAATTTAGGATTAATGTTCCAATAACTTCTGTGGACAGCGAAGTACATAGTGGCCGATGTATTTCAGCTATATTTAATCCTTGGTATGCACACACACTCGTATAAGCAAGAATGTCGGCATTTCACAGCCTTGCACCATGCTACTGTGGCTTATGAGTGAGCTAACTGGTCTTAGTAGCAGCCAGGGGACCACAGTCACTAAATTTGTAACAGTTAATACGTAAACAATATCTATTGCAGGTGGCTGACAGGCTTATAAATATGTGCTGCAACCATGCAGAGTGACCTTTCAGTGCTTCCACTTGATGAGGTGATAATGCCTGTTGCAGCAACTTCTTGCCACCTTCTGCCACAAAGCAGTTCGGCAATGTCCCTGTAGACCCTCATCGTGCAAGTGCTTCTGTGAACCAGATGACTGCCGCAGACCTTTCCACTATGCGGGAATCCTTCTGCACCCACATCAGGTGATAGCATGAGAGCTTCGGTTCATATACCCCATTTACCATATGAACCTCGAGACACAAATGACAAAATTTCGACAAGGAACATAAATCAACGCATCCCAATGACAAAAATGAATAGATGGCAGTGGACAACCAAAAGCTTTTTAACTTGAAAAGAAAGTACCAAGAGAAGTGTTATTTTGTATCCTACATGGCCAGTGGAACGAAAAGAATGGTACTTCTGTATGAACATTGCAAGCTTCAATTAATAGAAACTTTTCGGTACTCCGATACCTCACTTATGGCGCAACGTACACCGCCGACACGGACCGTAAAGAGCGCCTCCCGCCGGACGTAAGGGATTTCGTCTGTATCGCACGCATTCCACGTCACATGCATCCCATATACCACAAGAGTAGAAAGCACGCTAGAGCTGACTCCATCAAACGAACATTCAAGGAAGACCCCGACGCCCGTTACACAGACGCGGCGAAGTATCCGCATCGAAACGCCTACGCTCTCAGCGTCGTCGACTACCGAGGCAGGGAGTTAGCGTCGGCCATTTTAAAGGCACGCAACCCAGAAACTGCGGAAGAAGCGGCGATCGCACTCCCCACCACGACATGTACAGACGCAGTTGTCATTTTCACCGACTCTCAGGCTGTCTGCAGAAACTTCTCAAGAGGCCGCATCTCAGCCCATGCACTCAACATCCTAAAGCGAAGAAGCACTCCGCTCCCGTGCACCAGCATAACGTGGGTACCAGGACACGAGGGACTAGAGGGCAACGAAGCGGCTCATGCCGCTGCCCGCGAGCACGTCAGCCGGGCTTCTCTTGTTCCACGTGATGCCGAACCTGCGGAAGCAGAAACGTAGGCGATACCCATAATATATTATCGGTATCGCCTCAACCACACTACTACTACCGACTCGAACGCCGTGTGTATGCCCCACCTCACCCAAAACTATCAAGAGAAGAAAGCACTTTATTCAGGCGCCCGCAAACGAACACTTTCACTCACGGCACGCTAATGCACCGCTTATACCCGACGCTTTACAGCTACCTCTGTCCACTCTGCAATGTACCCGACACCCTGGAGCACCTGCTCTTGGAGTGCCATTGCCATGTTGACTGCGAAATCCAACCGGACACACGCGCGGACCAAGCACCACAAACACAAGAAGACCACCTATTCGAAACGTGGGAGGCCAAGCTCGCGCTAATGGACCTGGAAGACCAGCGACAACTCGTCGCCAGGGCCAAGAGGGCAGTTGAAGCCAGAGGGTTCCTGGACGAAGGAGTCCTCCCACCTTTGGGTTGCACCGGGCATCGCTCGGAGCGCCGTTTCGAAAATTTACGCTTATTCCTCCTCCTCCTTTAGGGGCGAAGCTCCTTAAGGTTTGGGTCTGTCCGTTCGTTGTAGTAGCGCGTTACCTACTAGGAACGCGCTACAAGGAGGGCGCGTGCCTCCCGGCACGCGAGCTCTCTCACTCTTCCATCTCCTGTATTGTGAGAGAGATAGATACAGAGAGAGCGAAATGCGCGCGTCGACTGTGGAAACGCTGTTTCTTCGATGAACACGCTACCAGCTCGCAAAGAAGGAGAACGCGCCCTCACCCACGAGAGACAACGTTGACGCAGGCAGCGTGTTCTAGCGAGTTTCTTGATTGAAAAAAAAAATGGCAGATCCCACGTGCAGTGGGAATCAAGGAAACCCGAAGCACGCATAAGAAATGTAAAATGGATTTGCATTGTTTCTCGCTATACCGAGTTTGGTACACATGAAGTTAACGAAACGGCCGCAAGAGCACCATGACAGTGGCATGTAAACCGTGCCGCTCATACACGCATGTCGCGATTCTAACGTTATGACCTGTCATTTATGTTCGTCATCCAGTCGTGTTGTGCCATAGCAATTTTGGTATATGTCCCATTAAGGAAACGAGGGGCATGTAGATCAAGCCGCTCATGACATGCATGTCACAATTTTCATGTTATGACCTGTCATTCATGATCGTCATGCATTCATGCTGTGCCAAACCAATTTTCGTATACATCCCGTTAACGAAACGGCAGTATAGCGCCAGGACCATGACATGTATATCATGCCGGTCATGACACGCGTGTCATGATTCTAATGTTATGACCCGCCATTTACGTTCGTCATGCTGTCGTGTTGTGCCATAGCAATTTTGGTAGACATCCCATTAACTAAACATCTGGCATGTAAATCATGCCGCCCATGGCATGCATGTTATGCTTTTCATGTTATGACCTGTTATTTATGCTCGTCATGCAGTCATATTATAGAGGCTAGAAGGTTTTCCTAGTGTCGTGAAAGGCGCGAGCCAGGTGAAATACTTTGCTATGCTCCGGTAGATGTCGCTTGCGCCCGCAGGCGGGGGCGCTTTTCGGCGGGCGCTCGCAAGTTCGGAGTGTTTTCCATCGGCCACTACTGCGGGATACCTTTTCCAAGGTAACGCAAGTATGAAACAACAGGGACACAATCACCTATGAAGTCCCAGTAGTTTTCTAAAATTAACGAGCATGTTAAAACGACTGTCGATGAAATAAAACTTTGGTTTGAGCGAGTTAGACCACAGTTAAAACAGCAGTGCAACGGAGAGAAACGAGACCGCACGTTTCGGATGTTTCTGTGTAGTTGAACTTCGTCTCTGTTGTGCTGCTGTTTGACACAGAGTGATGAAGGCCACGCAAGTAGCCATACAAAATGAATTTTTTTTCTTCAACGGGAAAAGTGACACCGAAAAGCACCAAACCGCACGCAATGTCCACTGGTGACAGGCTCAATACCACTCCCTGGACAAAGTCGTATTTCGTCGACTCGAACTCGTTGCTTACGCAAAACTCGTCCATCTTAACGCCACGGCAAAACACGCGGCAAGTATGCAAGTTTTCCTGCGTCGCAGCAGCTTCCATGGACGTCGAAAACGTAACGTGCCTCGAGACACGGACATCCCACGGCTCCGTACCGGTGTGCTATGCGAAGCACAAAGCAGCGGAATCACATGGAATCACGGGAATGGTCTTTGCGGCGTTTCATATCGGTGCTGCAGGTCTGTGCACAGGCGGCTTCTGGTGGGTTTTTCAGAGCTCTGCACTTCGCCGGTGCTATGTAGCGGTTGCTCAGGTATCTTTATGCTCTCTTTTTCGGTAGCTGCTTCGTAAGAACGGCGTCCCACGTACGCGCCGGGCGTTAACGGTCGAGCTAGACAACGTCCCCGTTGATTACGTGCCTGAAACGTTCTGACTGAATCGCTCATCGAAGTGTCCAGAACACACAACGCAGGTATCCGTGAGCTCCTTGTCGTCCCTCTTGATATTCCTGGCCCATTCCTTCAGGCGAACAGGGCCAGACGCAGCGCGGAACAACGAAACCTTTTCTGTTGATTTGTAACCGCCTTTACAAGGAACAAAACACAGTCCTCTCTTTTTCCGCAGGCCTTGTCACAGAAGTCCAGCACGCTGCATCGCATCAGGTCGTGACACTGAGGCATCAACGTAAAAATACTGCGGTAATGAGGTAAACACTGCCGACACACGTGCTACAGCAGACTGGCGACTTTGGTCTGCATTCCTTTGGCTGCTTCGGCACACACCCGCCTGATAGCAGCAGCGCCCCCATCTACCCCCTCGCCGAACACCCAAACTGGTTTCACCTGGGCTTAGGGAAAGGGCGCCCGTTCCCGACACTAGGAAAACATTTCCAGCCTCTATAGTCATATTGTTGCATACCAATTTTCCTATACACCCCACTAACGAAACGGCCAAGAGAGCACCAAGGCCGTGGCATGTAAATCATGTCGCTCATGATATGCATGTCATGATTTTCATGTTATGACCTGTCATTTAAGTTCGTGACGCAGTCATGTTATGGCATGCCAATTTTCGTATACATCCCGTTAACAAAACGCGTGGCATGTAAATCGTGTAGCACATGACATGTATATCATGATTTTCATGTTGTGACCTGTCAGTTATGTTCGCCATGCAGTCATGTTGTAGCATACCAATTTTCGCACACATCCCATTCGCGAAGCGGCCAGGAGAGCACCAAGACCGTGGCATGTAAATCATGCCGCTCATGACATGCATATCATGATTTTCATGTTATGACCTGTCGATTACGTCCGCCATGTAGTCATGATGTGGCATACCAATTTTCGTAAACATCCGATTAGCGAAACGGCCAGGAGAGCACAAAGTCGTAGGTGGCTAGATAGATAGATAGATAGATAGATAGATAGATAGATAGATAGATAGATAGATAGATAGATAGATAGATAGATAGATAGATACGCTCAGGCTCGCCGAAGTTCGCTAAGAAATGCTTCGCATTTAAAATACCGACTGCTCGCGCTGGAGAATCGTTCAGCGGCCACCCATATATATAAGGCACTGGATCTTGACTTGCAATGAAATGCCGGTGGGAGATTTCACTTGTGCGTAGTTGAACCATAAGGATTCGTAGCGTGCGCTTTAACTAAATTAATCCGGCTGTCTGCACGATCTACGATGAACATCCAGAGCTTCGCCCACTCATCATCATTCACTTCATATGCTTTGAATTTTTTCCCCACCTACTCAGAACAGAAGTGAGAGGATAATTTCGGGGACCTTGTTAGTTAAAATGCACAGAAAGACAGCTATTCCCCTTTTGTGCAAGATGTGGCAGGTAAGGTATTTTGCATCTGCACACCTATCGCAGCTTTAATTGATGAACAGATCGCTAAAGTATGGAGAACAGAAGATGTCGGTGGAACCAACGTTCCAACAAGTGGACTTGTTTTCGTTAGGACGGCAACCGCCTTCTCGAGCGTTTGTTTCTGTACGCTTTGCACATTCTCTCCCGTCCACTGAAGAAGAGCGGCATGTGCAGACAAACACATAGAGAGAGAGAGAAGAAGAAAGAAAGAGGGACTGTGTGCAGTGCAATATTATTTGGCTCAGATATTCACAATAGCGTCCGCGAACGATCGGCCCCGTTTTATGACTTGGTTCAGAAAAGGTTGCAGTGTCTCAGCGTTATTGGGCTAAAATGTAGAATTAGTAAGGTTGTAACGGTTCGATTTCAAGAGGGCTTTGTGACCCTGGAGAAAACGTGTTCTCAGCAATGCATTCGTGTTTAGACTGGGTGACCACGAGAAATGGCATCGTCCTTACCTTGCTCTTGGCAAGTTGGCATTGGCTCTCGGAAAAACAGAAAAAAAAAGAATTAGCGACATAACCGACAAAGCTTCTCGGGCCGTCATGTATTGGCATAATATGGCTTACTGCTCAGAACGTCCGTCTTGTGAACTCGAGGTCGCCGGAGGGAGGGCCGACCACGGTCGATCATTTCTGTGGGAGCGACAACAAGAGAGAGGCTTTTCCACGGAGCCAGTGATGACGTTGTTGTATATATATTGTAGTGAAGAAGCCGGATCGCCAGTGCTGCACTAGTGGGGTGCGAGCTGATCGTGATTTGCTGCTCTGCCTTGTTAAGCCTATACGCCATCGTGTCTGCCAGTCGGTGCCGACCTCTGCCAGTCGGTGCACAACTGCGTTGACCTTCCCTATCACCTTTGGTGGAGGTGCTGGATCTCCTATCATCTGGAACTGCGCAGCCGGACTATCCGTCCCACCACGGCTACCGGCACTGATTCAACCTCAACACCAGGTTCTCCCCAGCCCAACGTCTGCCATGCAGCGACCCGTCAGCGGGACCCTCCCATATTCAGTGGCACCGACGACCACGACGTTGATGACTGGCTCTCCACCTACGAACGCGTGAATGTCCACAACAAGTGGGACGACGTCGCGATACTAGCCACCGTATCTTTTTACCTGACCGGAATT
Organism: Hyalomma asiaticum; assembly: GCA_013339685.2. Taxonomy (NCBI): domain Eukaryota; kingdom Metazoa; phylum Arthropoda; class Arachnida; order Ixodida; family Ixodidae; genus Hyalomma; species Hyalomma asiaticum. The sequence continues at coordinate 84,948,666 of CM023490.1, read as the reverse complement.
GCCCACTTGTGGTTTCGAAATCACGAAACAGACGTTCCCAGCTGGACAGCCTTCAAACCACCGCTGGTCTAAAACTCAGCTTAAAGGAGTACTGACACGAATTTTTGACATCCTCGTATTATTGCTGTAAATGAAAGCACTGGCGTGGAGAACCCCAGAAAGAGTATTATGGTGCCTCGCAAGGCAATGAATATATTTTTAATACGGCTTGCTTAAAAGCCCACTTTCGGTTTCGATTTCGAGGGGGCGGTTTCCTAGTGACGTATCAACATAGTCGGACCACGTCGGAGTCCCGTAGGGACAGAAATTCGTGATAGCGTCGTTGAAACTCTGTCGTATGTGGTCAATTACACGTGGGGCACGCAAACAACGACAATTTCACGGTCGTCCAGTGACTCTGACAGCGATTTCGGCTATTTTCAATAGACTGTGCTCATACGTCATCGTAGTGTCCACTGCGCTGGGGCTGGCTTGCAGTGCTGGGCGGCGAAAACTTTAAAACCGAACTGAAATATTTTGTACGTGTTTCCTGGCTTCCATGTGCGGAGGGCGTTAACAATACATGGCTAGAAAACGAAAAATGCACATTTTTAGCCGCCGCAAAATCGTGTCAGTACTCCTTTAAAGAAATGTCACTTTGGGGCACGAAAGCTGACTATTCTCGCGCACGTCGTGCCGAAGGACGGCATTCTCCGTGATGTTGCAAAGCTGCGGGCTGTCCAAGAATCCCCAAGGCCAAAGTATCTAAAAGAGTTGCGTAGTTTTATTGGCCTCTGCTCGTACTTTCGCCACTTCGTTCGAAATTTCGCTTCGATTATGGCACCAATCACAGACCTCCTTCGCGGAGACGCCAACCTTTCTGCGTGGTCGCCGGCTTGCGATCATGCCTTTGTGACGCTACGCAAACTTCTCACAACGCCTCCGATACTGCGCCATTTTGACCCTACTGCTGCCACTGAACTCCACACGGATGCCAGCGGTGTCGGTCTCGGTGCTGTCCTCGCTCAGCGAAAGCCCGGTTACCAAGAATATTGTAACGGAAGGAATAGGAGATGGTAGATGAAGAAGAGGACGACGAAGTGGATTGCGCCATTGCACCATCTCCGTGGCTATCTACCTTGGCGATCCCTCACCCCTGCTGACTGTAATTTGTAAATAAACATCCTTCACCCGTAACAATTAGTGGTGGAGGTGCTGGGTATGTCCGTGGCTCCAAGTAGGCTGCTCGACGGGGATACACTGCAGCACGATCGTTATCCTCTTCTGGGTGGTAGTTTTGTTGCGTCCAAAGAGGCCTTCTCGAGTGCCGCTCTCCGACAGTTGTCGCAGCAACAGACAGATCTCGAGGAGCTGGTGAGGAAAGTGCGACTGTTGGGCATCACGGAGAGGCCGTGTTGGACATCACGGAGAGTGCGGCGGCCACTATGATAGCACGCGCACGCCGTGGTACGGGCACTCCCACCGTAATGCCGCTCTTGTCAACATCGTTTGCGCCAAAGGGCGCGGCTCACAATCCACCTAGCGGGCGCGTTGTTTTAAAAGACATCTCCTTCCCAGTGCCACGCGCATGCTGCATTCGTCTCATCTCCCCTCTGCCGTCTCTCCTCCCTTCTTTTCGTTCCCCTCTCCCTCGCTCCTTCATACAAATACCATCAACTACCACGTCCTTAAGATATGTCCCTGCATTACTTCTGAGATAAATGTATGCGGAAGACAGTAACGGGGCTCTCTCGCGATCTGCACGACTTTAGAGAAAGTTCAATCAATCGTGCGCTTTCCTAACTGACCGAACCCAAAAGTTAGCGCGGGCGGTGAAGAAGTAATCGGAGCAATTTCTGCATTTAGCTCAGTGTCTCCGATTTGTTTGTCCAAGCGGTTGACAATTAACTGATTTGATTGATTTGTGAGGTATTACATGCCAAAACCACGGTACGATGAGAGGCTCCGTAGTGGAGGGATCCGCAAATTTCTTCCTCCTGGAGTTCTTTATCGGGCGGTGGCATCGTACAGTACACGGGCCTCAACATTTTGCCCACATCGACCAGCATCGAAACGCTCCATCGAGAAGTAGCTCCCTCAGGTGTTAGAAGAGTCTTCAGCTCCGCTTTCCCTGATATTCTCGTGGTTTGTTGTGTAACATGTATAAGATGAGGCTCAAGATCAGCTTCATCGGCATGAAGAAAGAAATGGCCGGCATGACAAACCGAAAAGTTGTGAATGATCTTTGCCAGTCCGTTTTCGGCTTTTGGTTTGCAGCGTTTTAACGTAATGCTCAGCGGCCCGCCCCGACAGTCTAGTGACTGGCACTCGGCTGCTGTAGTCGAAGGTCCCGGGATCGAATCCCGCCCTTACAAAAATGCCACATATGGCGATATGAGGAATTTGGCATATCTTGCTACATATGGCACGTGGCCGCGCGTGGCCGCATTTGCCCCAATCGTGATAGCAACATATATGGCAATGAAAGACCAACAGGAGAAATGCTATGTGAGACTCTGATGCGTACTGGGCAAATTAGGCCACGTGTGGACACGTGCCATAATAGCCAGATATGCATATATGGCCACATATGCATATCTGGTTATATATGGCACGTGTCCATATTTGGCTGTATCGTGATATGTTTCTATCACGATGGGGCAAATGCGGCCACGTGCGGGCACGTGCCATATGTAGCCACGTATGCCCGATTCCTGATATCACCATATGTGGCATTTTTGTAAGGGCCAGTTGCCCGAGCTGGATTTCGCCTGCAAATTTCCGGAGCCCTCCACTACGGCGAATATCATAACGATATATTGATTCTGTCACGTAAACCCCATAAAGCAATCGTGTAGTGCTCAGCGTTATTTAGAGCAAGTACATATGGTGGAACCTGCTTTACCAGTGATATATTTTAGGCCTCTATGTTCTTCACACCCGAGAGATAACGTACAGCTTCCCTTCATTGTGCCGCTTAAGTTATACCTACATTCTCATATCCCATGAATATTCGTGGCCTCCACTGAGGCCCACATATTTTTTCGCCAATCACCCACTCAGCTCTGTGCCGAGAAAAAAAATACCGAGTCCCTCAGCTTTTGTTTACTGCTGGTTGTTGCGCTCTATGAATAATTAAGTGCTTACAGGGCAGCACAAGCTCTTAAAAGGGTACTTACTGTATTTCCCCTGCACATTAGGGCAACTAAGGGAGGGGTGCGCAAGAGCCCCAATATTAAGCTCTCAGCTGCGCCGTGACACCACCACTGTTGTACACATTACTGTATTTCCACATAATATTACGACTGTCTTATAGCGTGCTACATGAAACATTCAACAACGTTTAGCAATAAAATAAATCTCCATGCATTGAGCTCGTATAGAGACGTACATGGTTTAGAAGAATTAGCCGGGAGGAACCCTCACCCGATTGAACTATAATTTGTATTGACAGCTTGCAATTACTTTAATTATTTGCCATAGTAATGCAATAGCGAGAGTTATTAGACGCGCGAAATCACTATGAATTCGACGAAACTTTAATTTAGAACATTCCAGGAACAGACAAATATATGCAACCCATTCTTACACGGAAAAAGCAATCATAACGGTACATTTCGCTCACAATCTTCTTCGTGTGTTTTGAAGTGTGCGCAATTTTTTCAGCTCATGACCTTTTCACACTTGTCAACAACTCCCAGAACAGACCACTCATATGATTTCATGCACACAATATGTCTTTCGTTACGTTATTGCACAATCGCGGCTGTTGGTTTGATCATAAATATTCTGCAAGTGGAGCTATGTTCTTTAGCAAACGAGTTATACACTGAGGAAACTTCTTTTGCCATCAAGTCATATCTGTGAGCTCCTGAAACTTAAGAAGGCTCCTCCAAGCAGAACAGCGTATAATTGACGTTTATTTTTTCTGTGAGTATACTGTAAAATTCACACACCTAGTTCAAGATTCTCTCGTAATTGCGTGATTATCTATAACTGAATGTAAAAAAGTGCCATTATTTTGAGCATTGAGGAAGACGTTGTAAAACATCCACCAGTATAGGCGTATGGATGCCGTCATTCCATTCCATTTCCATTCCATGGAATCGGAACATGCCTGAATCCTTTCACTTCAGTTCCTGGGAATGTATGATTTTACCGACTCCCACTTTGGCAATGGCGTGGCACTTCGATGCCGCTCTTGTACTCCCCCATGCATAAGAAAGGCACCTGGATAGTTTGGTCTAGTTAGCGATGAAAGCAACACTAAACGTGCGTCGCCAGACGAGTTCAGAACTGCAAGAATAGTGAAAACTCGCTCCAAACGAAGAGCGATAGTAGCAGGGCCACTTAACCCGTGCAGTGCAAGAACAGTAGTAATTCCAACCGTACTCATATATCATACTTATTTCTTGGTAATATTTGAGTAATTCAGTAGCTTTGTATGAGTGTGTTAGAATAATTTTTATGATACCACTGGTTTTTCTGATATGTTCACATCGTTATGCTTATTCAGGTTTCCGCAAAAGCCTCAAACTTAGGCTCCCTAACACATGCACGACTACAATCTTTGTTTTAACGGAGGGATGCTGTTTAAGCTATTGTCTGGGCCGTGGAGCGTGGGCAGGTAACCGTCCCCACCATGACGTGCACTTACACTTCATGGCCCTCCACCCCACTACTACACAAATGCGGAGACGTTTCTCCGATTAAGCTTTTGTCTGACAAGTAAAAGTTCTTTGTCTGTCTGTCTGGCTGTCTGTCTGTCTGTCTGTCTTCTCTTGCTCATGTCCCCTACTCCACAAAGCCCACTACTGCATAAAGGCGTGTATGCGACACAGCGACCGGGTATATCCAAAGCAGCCCTTAACACAGCATAGCCGTGCAGCTTTATTGCTGCACCGCCGTTACTTAAATTCGTTTTCAATTCAAACCAAGAGCTATTTCGCTATTCATAACGTTCCACGTTTTCTTTATAAGAGTATGCGGTGTTGAACATTTGGATTGGTACTGTCCAATGATCCTGTCATGGCGGGTTTCTACATCGACGTCTTCCTAAAGTCCTACTGGATGTGTACTCCGTTTTTCTTTCAATTCTTTCATTGTTAACCGTCTCAAGTCTGTCTATTTAAGAGGTTCTCAGGTTGATGGATGCCGGCTTGGATGACGTATACATAATGGAACCTTCCGTTTTGGTAACATTATTTCATCGATTCCATTTTTAAGGGGTCAATCATTTTCTTTATTAGCTACGTAGTTTCTTGCGCAGAGATGCGACTAAATTAATTCATAAGTGGGCTAAATATAAAATCATACTGACACAAAAATGCGCGAAAGAGCACACAACAAGTAAACACAAGATTACGTATCATCATCTTGCTGTGTGCTCCTCCACGTATTGTTGAGTCAACATGATTCTGCAGAGAAAATGATGTGACTGTGATTTCAAACATTCGTTTGGCAGCTTCTGGGATATTCTTTCTTCTCTGTTACAGTTATTCGGCGACTCGTCTTTTGCTGCAGAGAATTCCAGTTGTCATATGCGCTTCTCTTATTCTCCTGTCCGTTTAGAATGCTAGTTGCTGTGTTTGTTCCAGAAGGATGTTCGTCGGCCATTGCTCTTCGGTCAAGATAATGTAGATTTTATGAGCAGTCTCTTTTTCGCCACTCTTTAGGTCGGAGAGCTTAATTGTGGCTTTCATTCAGCGTTTGTCTGCCTTCATTAGCATTGTAACCACTGAGCTCTTATTTTTTTGCTTCTGGTACTGTGCCATGTAGTCTGACATACGTCTTCTGTTCTGTGTTGCCCTTAATCTTCTTGGGTATTACACCGCTTCCTCTGTGGCGACACATAGGCTTTCTCACAATCGCAGGGTTTCTCCTCTGCTGATGCTGCTCGTTTTTCCCGTCTTTGTATACAACTTTTTCAATGGTTTTTTAATATGGTCTCCTTTGTCTGCCTTAGAGACCGCGCATGTTGAATTAACATCAACTTGTTTGTTTCTTATTCCCTTGTTATTTACTCCATCTGTTCTCTTCATGGATCGTCTGCATTTTTTTTATAGTTTACCTTACCTTTCTTCCAAGATTCGTCCTGCCTTTTCTATGCTTGTGTGTATAGCACCCGATGACGGTCTTTGCTGACTCTTGGGAACAGGCCCGATCACTCCATTTTAGTTGTTGCGTAGATTGCTCTCCCCCCTTGCAGAGGTCATTTCTGCCCTTCCTCTCTTTTTTACTTCGGGTCATTTTTCGTTTTGAGCGTCCTCTTATGCACTCAAGTTCTACCTTAATTAGTGAGTTGTTATTATTTCGTCTTGTTACCATGTGGTACTTTTTCGGAAAAATAGGCCTTTTTTACCCACAAAGTAATTTTCCCATACCTTGCGGCTGTCCGCAGCTATTAGTTCGCTGGGAATTCAATGCGAGTGATGGTTAAGAAAATGGTGAGCCTTGCATTGATAGTGCAAGTCCAGCGAAGCTGATGGGCACGCCGATGTCCGAGGTTCTCACCGGCACACCACCATTTCGTCCTTGTCCGAGGCTTCAGGAAACACGTGGCAAAGCACTCCGAAGCCCAGCGAATGCTTTTCAACATTTTGCACCGAGCTGAGCGTAAATACATTCGCGTCGAAACACAGATGGTGGCATACGCGGAACGAGCGACTTCGGCTTGATGCCATCACACCCATTTGTTATACTATACATAAGCGTTGCCGTATAGGCTCGTGTCAGGAGAGGACGCATACTCTCATGGTGCGAAGCAACGCTTAGCTACGCACAAACGCATAGCTTTCGCACAAACGTAATACCCACATTGTCTTTGTCGTCTTTTTCTCCTGCTTGAACATGTGCGCCCACCAGCTGCATTTTTGCAAGTGTAGTAGTGTACAGAGCGCATGCGCGCAAGAGAAGAAGCGCACGTGTTAAACGCCGCACGTTAGGCAATAAATGAAATCGCACGCGCTCTCTTGGGGATCTGAACTAATCACGATAATTTTGTGATACAGGTGCAGAAATCACAAGAGCTTCAAATGCTTCCCGTTTAACATGATTAGTCAAAAGTGCAAGTTCTTCATAATATGGCATATTTCGAACTTTCCGTTATGCACTACTGAGTTGCCGGCTCGTTCGAGCTTTATAGCGGCGTCAACTTCGCTGCTTCACTGCATCTTCGTCCCTCGTACCTTTTCCGACGAACACAGTTTCATTTTTCTGTTCTTGCTGACATGCAGACGTTTAATACACAAAAGAAAATCGGCGAGATGTGGCGTTTAAAAGCAGTGCGCGCTCGTTTAAACGAGTGTGCGATTCAGCCATGAACAGGTGATATAAACAAGGCCATTTTAACTCCAACAACAAACTTTTCTTCTGAATAATCATCGCTCTGTGGGTCTCGTGAGCTCCTTTTGGTTTGGTTAGTTCTTTCTGGCCAATTACTTTCTGGCCGTAAAACCTCAAGTGGCTAATGGCCACCTGTGGGGAACAGGACACGAAGAAATTGCTAATTTGTCAGCATCTGTAGCTTGTAGGGAGCCATTTTTCGTTGGGCGATGAGCGGTATCTTTATGCCGGAGGAATATAAAAACTGTAACGCGTACTCGGGTCACTGATTCTCAGAAAATCTGAAAAACCTTCTCGCCAAAGAAAGAGCTGGCGCGCCGGACATATATTATACAAGGATTTACACTAAAACATATGGAAGACACGATCGTATGCTTAGCGACTCTGTGGGGATCCGCCCATTTAAGTAGCATGATGAGCCGTGCAAAGGAGGGCCGGCTAAGTGGAGTCGCGGTTATGCTGATAATTGCATTCCCAACATACGTGAATGTCAGCGCTGTATGTGTCGTTGCCGCTCGGTTTATCCCGCTCGCCGTGTGATACTTTCTCCTTAATGGAGCATGTATGACCCCCTTTGTTAAGAGATCCCTAGCTGCGCATAGGTGTAGGCGAGTTGGTTTGCATTCGTTACAGAATAATATGGTAAACTTAATACCCCAGTATGTGATTATGATAGTGACACGTAAGGTTGTTTTGGTTTGTTTAAGTGGAAAGCCGTTATCAATTTCCTGTGAAACGCGCGCTTGTTTCGGTTGTTTGCGGGGAGTCCCGTTATCAGTTTCTGTTAGGCGCGGCGCCGGCCGTGTTTCCCTCGCATGTCAATTTGGGAACCGCTGTCGACCATTCTTTAAACTTTTCATGCCTAACGCGCACAACTGAGTGACTTCTGGAATTTCAGAGATAATGCGAGAACGCGTTATGAAGTGTGTAAAAGCCGACGCATTTCGCCGCTTCTCAGTCTTTCAGTCGACCAACGACTGTTGCCCCGCCACGGTGGTCTAGTGGCTAAGGTACTCGGCTGCAGATCCGAGGGTCGCGGGATCGAATCCCGGCCGCGGCGGCTGCATTTCGATGGAGGCGAAATGTTGAGGCCCGTGTGCTGTGCGATGTCAGTGCACGTTAAAGAACCCCAGGTGGTCAAAATTTCCGGAGCCCTCCACTACGGCGTCTCTCATAATCAGAGCTGGTTTTGGGACGTTAAACCCCACATAACAACAACAACAATAACAACCAACGACTGTTCACGCCGCTATTGTTGTTCTTTGTCATTGGATTTGTTTTGCTGGGCACAAGTTCGCCCAATAAACGGCTCGCCTGACATCGTCTCGAGTTTAGCTGCTTTCAAATCATCACGACCACGTGATGTCTGGTGGAGATGACAGCACTATAGGATGGCTATGTATTATAGGATTTCTGTGGCTGTGTACTATAGTGTCACATGGCTGTGACGCACGCAGCACTCAAGGAGAAGCACGCTGAATTCAAGCGGCATGAACAGTCGTCGGTCGACGGAAAGATTGACAAGCGGCGCAATGCGTCGGCTTTTCTACACACGTCATAACGCGTTCTCGCTCTATCTCTGGACTTCCAGAAGTCAATCACATGTGCGCGTCAGGTATGAAAAGGTTCAAGAATGGTCGACACGTTCCTCGAAGTGACATGCAAGATAAACGCGGTCCTCACAGGGCGTAACAAAAAGTGATAACGGCGCTCCCAGCAAACAGTCAAAGCAACCGCGCATGTCACAGGAAGGGGATAACGGCGTTCTCTTCAAACAAACGGAAACAACTGCACTTGTCACTACCCCCTCTGCAAAGCATCGTCCAGAAGCTAGAAACAGAACGTTGAAATGAGAGTACATTCAGTAAATTAACAATACGTCACAGTTCATCAGCGCGCGCAATAAGGTTGCATTCGCTCCACGTGTACAACTTCCGGTCGTGCACGGCGCCGCTGGGATGGCATTGTCATCGGGAATGTCCTCATACTCCAGTTCACCACAACGTCAGAGTACCTCGTAGGGTGCAAAGTAGCGGCGCAAGAGCGTCTAACACAGTCCGCGTCGTCTTATTGGCGTCCAGACCCAGATGAGGCCATCGGGTTGGTATTCTGTGTGGCATCGTCGAAGGTTGTAGTGGCGCCTATCGACCGACTGCTGGTTCTTGGTACGCAAGCGAGCGAGGTAGCGAGTTTCTTCGGCGCGCTCCAAGTAGATGATAACGTCGAGGTCTTCTTCGTCGGTGCCGACCGGTAGCATGGCGTCAAGCGTCGTTGCTGGGCTCCGTCCGTAGACAAGCTTGTGTGGCGTAAGCTGCGTGGTTTCTTGCACGGCGGTGTTGCACGCGAAGGTCACATACGGAATTATGGCGTCCCACGTCTTGTGTTTGACGTCGACGTACATGGCCAGCATGTCGGCGATGGCCTTATTTAGACGCTCAGTGAGGCCATTCGTCTGAGGGTGGTAGGCGGTGGTTCGGCGGTGGCTTGTGTGAATACCTCAAGATCGCCTGAGTGAGGTCAGCCGTAAAGGTCGTACCTCTGTAGGTGACGAGGACCTCCGGGGCTCCGTGACGCAGACGATGCTCTCAATGAAGAACTTGGCGACCTCGGCGGCAGTGCCCCTGGACAAGGCCCTTCTTTCGGCGTAGCGGGTGAGGTAGTGAGTCGCTACGATGTTCCATTTATTGCCGGATGTCGACGTCGGAAAGGCCTCAGTAACTCCATGCTGATTTGCTAGAACTGCCGACGAGGCGCTTCGGTGGGTTTCAGAAGTCCCGCTGGCCTAATTGCCGGCGTCTTGCATCATTGACAGTCTCTGCATGTCCTTACATAATGGGCGACTTCGAAAGGGAGGCGAGGCCAATAGTACTTCTCTTGTATTCTTGATAGTGTGCGGGAAAAACCGCGGTGTCCTGCTGTCGGGTCGTCGTTTAAAGCTTCCAGAACCTCCGGACGTAACGCTGAGGGAAGCACGAGGAGATGGACGGCTCGTTGTTCCGCAGGAAAAACGAAGGCGGTCCTCGGCGGAATGCTGTTGGCATGGTAGCGGACTTGCTCTCCGTGTAGTACATGAGGGTCTTGAGCTCTGGATCAACTCGTTGGCGTTCTGCGAAGTAGTCGGTACTTATGGGTCCCAAGAAAGAATAATCATCCTGGTGACTCTGGGGCGGCAGATCGACGGGGGCGCGAGACAAGCAGTCGGCGTCGGAGTGCTTTCGTACTTTCGTCCGCTCCAGTAGACGACGGTGATGTCAAATTCTTGCAGTCTAAGACTGCATGGTGCCATGCGTCATGATGGATCTTTCAAGTTAGCTAGCAAACACGAAGCGTAGTGGTCACTCACGGCTTTGAAAGGCCAGCCACAGAGGTAGAGGCGGAACTTTGATGTAGCCCAGATGATGGCAAGGCATTCCTTTTCTGTGGTGGAATAATTCGCTTCTGCCTTCGAAAGTGACCGGCTAGCGGAACTGATAACTCTTTCAAGTCCATCGGTTTTCTATACAAGCACGGCGCAGAGCGCTGCTTACCTCCTTGTCAATTTCGGTGTCGGTTTCTTTGTCCAAGTGAGCGAGTATTGGCGGCGTTTGCAGGCGTCGCTGTAGTTCTCGAAATGTCTCGACTTGCGGCGTTTGCCATTTGAACTCGACGTCGGCCTTCGTAAGGCACGTCAGCGGATAGGCGATCCGCGAAAAATTCTTGCCCTAGCGCCTGTACTAAGCGTGGAGGCAAATAAATCTGCGTACTGCCTTCTTGTCGGTGGGCGTCGGAATGTCCGCAGTCACCGCTCTTTCCTGTAGATTTGGACGTATCGCATTCTTGCTAATAACATTACCCAGAAACACCAGCTCCTCGTATGTCAAGCGCAACTTTTCTGGCTTCAGGGTAAGGCCAGAGGTCTTTATTACATGAAGCACCGCTTCAAGGCGCCGGAGGTGTTCATCCAAGGTGGAAGCAAATACGACGACATCGTCCAAGTAGACGAGGCAAGCCTGACACTTCAAGCCTGCCGCTACTCTGTCCATAACCCATTGGAACATCGCAGGCGCAGAGCAAAGACCAAAGGGACCTTAAACTGGGACAGGCCATCTCGTGTTATGAAGGAAGTCTTCTCTCGGTCTCTTTCGTCTACTTCGATTTACCAATAGCCGGTTTTGAGGTCGATCGACGAAAAATACGTTCCGTTGTAGAGTCGATCCAACGCATCGTCCATCCGTGGGAGAGGATAGATGTGTTTCTTCGTGATCTTGTTCAGGCGACGATAATTGACGCAAAAACGTCGAGTTCCATCCGTCTTCTTCACTGACTCTACGGGTGATGCCCACGGACTCGTAGATGGCTGAATGATGTCGCGCAGTATTTCGTCGACTTGTGGCTTGATAGCTTCGCGTTCCCGCGTCGAAAACTCGGTAAGGGTTCTGACGCAGAGGACGGGCATATTCGTCGGTTATGATCCGACGCTGCGCGAGGGGGGTCTGACAAAGCCTCGATGAAGACGAGAAGCAGTACTTGTATTGCTGGAATAAGTGCCTTTACTTCTCTTGTTTTTGCGCGGAAACGTCTTCATTTACGTCGGAGGCGGATGTGGACACTGCAGTGGTCGGTTCGTGTCCACGAGAATCGGTGATGAGGAAGGCATTGCTTACTTCCACAAATTCACCTAGGAGCGCTACCGTCGTACCCTTATTCAGGTGCCTGTATTCGTTGCTGAATTTCGTCACATTTACTTTGGCTGCGCCGTTATGCAGCTTGGCTATGCCTCTTGCGATGCACATCTAATGGTTTAGGAGTGAGTGATGGTCGCTCTCGATGAGGCCTTGCAAGTCGGTAGGGACTTTGTACGGACGCAAATGATGACGCTGGACAGCGGCGGAACGGTTACCTGCGCTTCCGTCCCATTCAAGACATGGTAAGCGACGTTGCTGTATGGCGGCGTTGCATTATCCGTGGAAAGCCGGACGACTGCGCCGTGTTGGTCCAGGAAATCCATGTCTAAGATGACGTCTCTCTAGTATTGCTGAACGACCACAAAACTCGCCGAATAGGTCTCAGTGTCGATCGTGACTGTTGCGCTGAGGGTTCCATTCGGTGTCATAAAGTGGTCCCCAGGTATAAACTGGTCCTTCCCAGGTTTCTCGGTTTTATTGGTACGCCAAACGCGTAAACACTAGGTTCGTTAGACACCATGACCTCTCATTAGCTGATCAATCCTTGGGTACATGTGAGCGAATTTGCTAAATGTCAGTCATTAGGCGGTGGCTCATCCATTGGTAAGGCGCACCAAGGGCTCCTTGAATATTTTAACAAATTACAGCTGGTCGAATTTTCATACATTTATTTCTTAGTTGTTTAAAAACTGCTTCTCATAACATATAGATGAAATGCATCTCTTCCTTCACGATGTCATTGATTCGACTCATATGAATAATTGGGTTGTCGAATCAACTTTAACGACGAGAGACACATATAAAGCGATGCTCATCTGCCCAGAGACATAGGCCTCCCTGAAGTACCGAACAGTTCTCCAGCCGACGACCACCCGAAACTTACGCTTCCAGTGCGAGTGCTCTACGCCACTCTCTCTTGTAATCGGCTTTGTAAATAAACTATTTTCATAATGCAGAATACTCGGACGCATTTGTTGGTACCGCTCACAATGCTAATAATACGGATAACTTAATTACTCGACCCGGCAACCTGGTGATCATACATTATCTAGCATTTGTACTAAACATCGAGTTGTAAGAAAAAGTACCTTCGCGTGTCCACCATCTTTGTTAGGAATATCGCAGTCGTGACAGCTTGGTACATTCGTCGGACTCCGAGTTGGTGAAGAAGGCATGCGCTTACTTGTCTATTACTAAACCACTTAGGAATGCATACCCGTTGGATTCTCTGTAAGCTTTCGCAACCAAAAGGACGCCTAAAGGATGCAGGATATGATGATTTCTGGGGGTTTCCATCCCAAAACCGTCCATTAGACAATCAATCCGCCATCCATCCTATGGCTATGAGAGACGCCGTAGTGGGGGTGCCGGAAGTTTGTGACCACCTGGGTTTATATAACGTGGAGGGACATCGCACAGTGTTCGGGCCTCCGCATTTCACCTCCATCAAAATGCAGCCGCTACGGCCGGCATGAAGCATGATATCCTGATCACATACTTGTATCACTTGCAGAAGAATTGTTAACAAAACGAAAGCTGTAGGTGTCTCTAAGTACCCTTATGTGATGCATCTGCACGCGACGCTCACTCGCATCGTGTCCACTGTTGTGACCGCAGCCGAACAGTAGTTATTCCATTAAATGTAACAGAAAATGTTGTCATTTCCGTTTTTACTCGACGGATTTAGTTTCCATGAACAAAGTTGGACTGCAACTCGGTATACTGGCTCTGACATGTTAATGACTAGTATAAAATGCTTTTACATCTGAGGGCTGTTCACAGAAGTGAACACAAGCGCGGATGAAAATGTTTACCTCACAGAGACACTGAAAGTTCGCTTGCTTGTGAAGTGAGAAATGATAATGTGGAAGCATACAAATTTAAAGAGCGTTTGGACGTGCGCTTGTCGCGCGCGCGGCCTTTCATTTACATAGGGTGGCGGGGAGCTGCTGACGCTTGTCATATGCTCATACATCAACACTGAAGCGGCGACAAAACAAGCACAACAGTTTACGAGCACAACGCACCATATAATTTATTGGCCACAGATAAATTAGGTCTTTTGACCATCTGGAAGATGACCGGCTTTTACGTCAATATGCTTCTGCAAATGTTTCTTAGAAAGTGTCCTAAGAGCGCCTATGTAGGTCTTCATCAATGGCTAAACCTTCAACGCCAATGATGGGATTAAGAGATCCGGTACTCATGATAAATCAGTCGAACAGAAAATCTTCTAGGAAACCCCGGAGAAAAAAGTCTGCTGCACTGTGGTGATTAGGAAGGACTAATGACTTGTCTAAAAGTAGGAACTACATTTTTGTGTTTTTTGATAAGTTGCTGCACTGGGGTAGCGCGTGACGTTGCGGAGAGGTCACTTTAACGAGACAGCAAGCGTGTTTTTTTTACAGATTCAATTGCAGTGTTTCTTGGGCAGGGCTTTCCTTTCGAGATTGGGAGCTATGGTTTCAACTTTCGGCTGAAACATATTTTATTCGCGACTATTCTGATTTCAACGGTCGTATTGTGCTTGAAGATCACGTATGCGAGTGCATTCGAATAGTCGAAATATTCAACATGCAATCAACTTATGTTCCCGAAAATAATTTATCTATCGTAATGCGTAACAACAAACAGCTCGCCATGCCTAAGACGCTCGCGCTAGGAGCGCTGTGGACAGGGAAGAAGACGACGCTTGGCAGTTCAGATAGAACAGCCGGGCTGCGCAAAAGGTGCTGTGCTCTTTCGCTTATTATGTTACAATGGCGCAGTCGACTCACGGCGAATCTCAAGCGAGTTCCCGAGGATCATCGACACTGCGAGAATCAGATTCAAGGAACGCCTTCCGCGCTTCTGCTACCACGGAGCCCGCAACCATTTTGCCGCCGGGAGCAACTTCGGGACCACTCGGGAAGGGCGTCCGAATGTCACCATTCCACCGCGTCGACCCACGAGAGCGCAGGGAATCCCTGGGAATGCGGTTCGCACTTCCCATGGCAACTACTACTAGCGCAGGACTACGTCGGCGCCTGAGCTGCTCAGGGAAGCTCTCCAAGCTATCATCGACATTAGTCCCGCCGCCGTGGGAATTGGCGGCGACTGTCTTCTCCACGGCCGCCGTTCGTGCCTCCTGGAGTGCCTAGGTCAGCCACCTCAATGACGTCATGCGAACCATGTCGTTGCTCTCCGGGCAACTCACCTTCTTCGCTACGGTGACTTTCGAGTTATCGCATGCGGCATTACCATCTCCGAGTAGAGCTGTGTTACCACAGTTCCGTGGTTTCCAGGACGACGCCATCCTCTCGACCAATAACATCGACTATCTCGGGAATCGCTATGCCTGGTCGGACCTTCAAGAATCGGGGCCGAGCCCTGACATGGCCACGTCGGCAGTCAGTGCCGGCCGCCAGATGCTTCCTTTGTAGCTCTCAAAGCCAAGTCGGGGCGAGGCCGAGACCGTCCAGCGCGACGCATGCAGTGCCGCCCTTCAGAGAAATTTTCGGCTGTTACCAACACTCGCAGTCGTGGCCGAGTATAATGTATGAAAACAAACCGCTTGCCATGCCTAAGGCATTCGCTCTAGGAGGCACCGCCGCAGTTGTTTAGTGGTTATGGCACTCAGCTGCTGATCCGAAGATCGCGGGAACGAATCCCGGCGGCAGCGGCTGCATTTCGATGCAGTCGAAATGTTGAGCCCCGTGTGTTGTGCGATGTCAGTGCACGTTAAAGAACCCCAGGAGGTCGAAATTTCCGGAGACCTCCACTACGGCGTCTCTCATAATCAGAGCTGGATTTGGGGCATTAAATCCCACAAATAAATTAATCAATCAATCTAGGAGCGTGGTGGACAAGAAAGGAGCCGAGGTTGGCAGTTCAGATAGAAGAGCGGGCCAGTGGAAAATGTTTTGTGTCTGCCTCTGTCCCTTATTACGTTACTATATGTTCTCCCGTGGTCGTGACGCACGTAGCACTCAAGACGCAGCACGCAGAACTCAGGACGATGTCAGGCAAGCTATTTATTGGGCGAACTTCTGCCCAGCAAAACAAAGCCAATGACAATGCACAGCAATAGCGGCGTGAACAGTCGTCGATCGACGGAAAGACCGACTAGCGGCGCAATGCGTCGGCTTTTATACTGTAGTGGCGCGGCAGCAGTGACACCCCCCGCGGTCATAAAACTCGCCGCGGGGTGCCCCGGCGGTGGTGCCACGTGGCCACTGGCAGAACGCGAGCTCCCTTTTTCCACCTTCCTTTTCTCTTCATTTCACTCGATGCCCGCGTAACCTACTGCTCTCCACTTAGTTTCTCCTTCCTCTCTATCACTCTCGCCTTTTACGACGCTCTGCGTGCGCCCGCTCGACCCTACTTCTTCTTGGGCAGAATAAACTGGAAGTTGTTACGGAAAGGACCCGTGTCCGTCCCGTTACCACGGCTCTACAATACCTGCGTCATAACGCGTTTTCGCAATATCTCTTAGATGATTTCACAATTGTGTTGCCTAATCAATGACACAATGTCAAAAAACGTTTAAGAGACCCTTTAATGCAGCCGCGTACCTGGCCGCCACAGTTACCCCTCGATGGACCGTCACCACCCCGCAGCGTGAGCCAACCATATTTTCTGGTCTAGAGGAGTGGCTGGAGGATTACAAAAGAGTCAATTCGTGCAACCATGGGACGACATTCCGAAACTCCGGCACATCTCTCCGACGTCGCGAAAACCTGGTTCTTTAACCACTAGTGTAGTTTCACCGATTGGCGAAACTGCTCTGGGGCATTATGTTATCGAAATGACAGCACCGGTTCAGACGGCAGGGCGCTCTTTGAAGTGTCCAAAGCCATTCGGCACTCGTCGGACCATACATACGAGGTTACCGAAGAGAAGAGTAGGTGGAGGGGTGGTGCAATCATGGCAAAGTTGCTGATGAAGTGGCGGAAGTAGGAATCGAGGCCAAGAAAGCTGCGCAGCTCTTTTGGGGAGTTCCGGCCTCGGAAAGCGGAGGACGGAAGTAATCTTTTCGGGATCAGGCGAAATGCCGCTTTTGCTTACGAGACGGCCCTGTACTTTAACAGTTTCGCTCGCAGAGTTGCCCTTCTTGGTATTCAGCTGAAGAGCGGCTGTAGACAGACACGTCTGCACTTCGTCTAGGCGCCGCAAGTGCTGTTCGAATGTTGAAGAATATATTACTGTGTCGTCAAGGCGGCACAAACATGTCTTCCACTTGAGGCCACGCAGCATAGTGTCCCTCATTCGCTCAAAAGTTGCAGGGATATTGCAGAGGCCGAAAGGCATGACTTTGAATTCGTAAATTCAATAAGGTGTGGCAAAGGCAGTTTTTCCTTGTCGGCCTCATGTATGGGGATTCGCTAGTAACCCAAGCACACGTCAAGGCTGGAGAAATATTCCGCATCTTGTAAAGAATCTAATGCGTCATAAATGCAAGGTAAAGGGTATGCGTTTTTGCGAGTTATGTTGTTCGAGGCACAGTAATCGACGCAAAAGCGCGCAGAACCAGAACGGAAGGTGACGACCACAGGCTTGAGGAAGGGCGTATTACCTTTCGCTTGAGCATGTCGTCCACGTGCTTGTCATGATGTCGTGCTCTGTGGAAAAGACACGATACGGCCGACGGCGCATAATAGCAGTTCGATCGACGTGTATGCGATGAGTTGCCGCCGCCGTCTTTCCCAAAAGAAAAGGTACGTCGAACGAAGACGTGTTTAGAGAACAAGACGAGCAATTCATCTTTTTGCTGCGTCGTCATGTCCATACTTATGGTACTAGCCAGGGCAGAGGCTGGAGCACTATCTGCAGGTGGGCGTTGTTGCCACGTGCTGACGGCCATCACAAAAAGAAAGACTGGGTGCCCACACTGGAAACTACAACTGCACCTTTAGGAAGAAGAATAGGCTCATTTGTTATGTTGAGTGCGGCGAGGAGGGCCGTGCCGTTGATGAAACGGGCGAGACTCGATGCTAGTGCAATCCCTTTGGATAGGCAACGGGCTGTAGGTGATACTGGAACGTCACCACAGTAGATTACGTCTGAAGCCACCATCAGGAGTTTCTCGTGACCAAGGGACACCACACAACTTTGTGAAGACTGTGACGAGACTGCACTCCGGTGTCGACAGACATTACCAGTCTTCCACACAAGACGTCGGCAAGACATGAAGGCGGCGGCATCAGAAAGAAAGTGCCATTCAGGATGAGCATATAGAGTGCAGGAAGTCAGCACTGCGAACTGAATGTGGTAGCGGATCCCATCAATAAAAACTCGAACGGTGCATTGTGCCGACGGCCGAATGATAACATTATTCGCTCTACGTAAAGGCGGTCCACTATAAGGTGTAGTAACCTTGCGAAGACGAGAGCACAAATCAGCGCGAATAACAGAAACAGCGGCTCCAGTGTCAACTAAAGCTTTACGGGTACGCCTTCAGCATACACTAACAATGAATCAGCCGGGCACTCTGGAGGTATTGTGAGTTGTCCGAGCGATGCAGTTTTCCCTCCAAAAATCACAGCATCTAGTTTTCCGGGCTGTAGTGAAGTGTGGATGACCGTTTGCATGGGCGACATTGAGCGTCGAAGAGGGGACGGAGGGCGTCGGCACCCTGCACGGCAGCTTTCAGGTGCGTCGGTTGGAAAAGGGGGTGAGATGGACCGTGTCGACGGGGGGCGATGGTATTGGTTTGGGGAGGACGCCCGCCTCTTTCGTAGACATCGTAGCCGCGGCGTTCGTCCTGTTGGCCTTTCCGACAACACCTCGAGATATGGCCTCGTATGCGACAACAGTAGCATACCGGTCGGGACGAGCGCCAGGGTGCTTAAAATTCAGGGACTGGTGCACGGGGAGCAAATGCCGCTATGTTGCCCTGCGCAGGAACAGGTGGCGCGGGCGGGTTGCATTGCCGCCATTTCTGCATAAGTGGCGGGCGGGTTTGGCGGAGTCGGTGGGTGAGATGCCACAGGACACGCCATAGCGGGCAGCTCTCCTTTGATGTCGCGCAGAGCAGTAGAAGAGGAGGGTGGTTTAAGTAAGGGCGGACAAGAGAGCCCTGCAGCTTGCAGTTCTTCGCGGATCAAAGCGTGAATCAGCGTACGCAAATCGGCATCCGTAGACGGCCAGGTGTCACAGGAGTCTGGCTGCAACCAAATGGCTTGGAGTTGGTCGAGATGCTGACAAGTTGCGATGATATCGTCCACAGTGCTAGGATTCTTGATCGCCATGGCGTTAGATGCAAGATGTCCTATCCCTTTTGAGGATATGTCGCACACGATCTGATTCGTTCATAGCCGAGTTCACGTGGCAGCAAAGCGCGAGTACCACATATATGACTCTCTTTGCCCGGACAGCAGGCCACATATATGACTCTCTTTAACGATACACGAGAACTCTCTTTTTGGCTGGACAGTCACTGCTCTGCGTGAGTGTACATTGACTCTCTTGCGCAGAGTGATACGGCTTGTCGAAAGGATCATGTGACCATTGCTGAAGGAGGTACTTGACTCTCTTACGAAAAGTGATAGGACTCTTGTCCAAAAGATCATATGACATCTGCTGAAGGAGTCACTGGACTCTTACGAAGAGTGATAGGACTCTTGTCCAAAAGCCCATATGACCACTGCTAAGAGAGTCGCTTGACTCTTGAGGATAAAATAATGTAATCATTAGAAATGGGTCAAATGGCTCTACAAAATAACTGCTGTGAGTCAAGAGACTCGCTATGTGTTGTCACAATACTAACAGGGTCAGTCAAGTATTCATTCATTTTAGGTGAGTCAAAGACCACCGCAGAGCCAAGCGAGGGCAAAAATAAAAGGCACTTGGATTTTAACATAATGTTCAAGAAACACTTTAATGTTACGTAGCTTTTAGAGCACAGCGAAATGACTGCGAAAGATTGCCTGCAGTTCCCCATTCACTCATAGAAATATTTTCTCGAACACACACAATTTAAAAGAGAAGCTTATTACACACATACATCATGGCACAGGTTACAGGTGGTCTCCTTCAAATGAAAAATGAAACAAGTACAATCTCAATTCAATTTAACGAGACATATATGTGGAATAATGTCAGTTCAAACATATGAACATGAACTGGTATAACTAGAAGAGAGGCTTTTCCAATCAATTTAAATATCTTTACATGCAAAAGATCCCTCTGCACCTTCAGTATATTCAAAGTGCTTACTATAGCAAAACAGCATCATCGGTAGCTTCTCTATTTACAAGTCCAACAATCCCATAGGGAAATATGACAAACTCAGTGCAATGGCATTGCAAACTTAAAAAATGAATCACTAATGCGGTAATAAATTTGTTGCAGTCTTTTATACATCAAAGCCTACTTCAGTAGAACACAAAAGCATGTGTCTGCACAAAAAGGGCATTGCAAAATGAAGCAGTGCATCACTATACGCATGTTACAAAGTGAGACAGAAAGTCACTGGATGAAATCACAACACACGCAGGAAGAGAAAAATAATAATCTAAAACTATAAAACAAAAAAGTGTCGCACTTCCACTGGCATGACTATTGCAATAAATGCTATGCCGTTATACTTCACTCAAGTAACACTGGCTGTAAGTTAGCTTACACACTTAGACAATTGCAAGGATCCCTGTTATTTCCATGCATACGCCTACCATTATGAACGCGCAATACGCATATCCCATGCACGCGTGAAAAAAAAAACTGGTCAGAAGACGCAGACATTAAAAATGACAAACAACGAATCCTGCAGGTCTTTTGCAAAGTTTAGAATACATGGATAACTTACCACCGCTAAGGAATGCAATGATGTACTGAAAAATTGTACACTCAGCTGTCGCTTGTGGAACTGTAGGAATGTAACTCATACGCGTTATCGCTTGTACAATAACAGCTCTGTGAAAATATGCAGACTTCCCATGGAGCTAAGACTTGGAACTCCAGGAGTTCAATATCTGGGTGCATTATATCATGTGAGCAAGGAAGCAGCAATATGCAACAAAAAGTGTACTTTGCAGATCTGTAATGGCAATGCAGTGTCTAATGCAGCTGCTCTGTAGAATACCAGTTTGTTAGCAACACACAGAAAGCACATTAAGCAGCTTGCGCTGATATAACAGCACAGGAAAGTATGACATCAACATAAGCATCAAACAGAGCACATTGAGTATCGCTTCTCTAGGTGTACATAACTGCCTCAGTGCAAAAAGAAGAGGTGCAACAACAGGCAGGCTAAGCACCTGAAATGAATGCAATGCCACAGGAAAAAGTGACAAGGTGCCCAAAACAATTTACTATGAGCATCGTGTGCTTAGGTGAAGCAATTCGATTATCGAATCCCGGCTGCGGCGGCTGCATTTCGATGGAGGCGAAATGTTGAGGCCCGTGTACTGTGCGATGTCAGTGCACGTTAAAGAACCCCAGGTGGTCGAAATTTCCGGAGCCCTCCACTACGGCGTCTCTCATAATCAGAGCTGGTTTTGGGACGTTAAACCCCACGTAACAACAACATGTGAAAAAGAAAAGGTGCGCTGAGAGGCAGACATAAATCACTCCTTGAGCAGAAGTTTACAGAGGCAATGCACTGCAGCATAACAAATGTTGTCAGCAGTTACAAAAAAAATTCACTGATGACATTTATAAATATTTATCAGAAAGTCAACAGCTGTTCTGTGCATTGGTAGTTCATGTAGCAGGGCAAGAGTTTGCGCTTTCAGAACTCAAAAATGTAAGAGCCTTTCAGTGTTCACAATACGGTGCTAAGAGTGCCGCCAACAATCAAACTTCTGCTGCAAAAGCACGCCTCCGTACCAGTCAATAATGGCTTGAAGAACACTGCGTTATGAAAATTTATACATTCCTACTCTTTTCCCTAAGTTTCTGCGTACAGTGTCCTAGAGCAAAGTAAAAAGAAGGAGAATACATCGTACTAACCGAAATTCTATACGTGACACTACCAAATTTGCTTTGTATCTGCTTTTTTAGAAAAAAATAGTCCGAGTGTTCATTCTACCCTTTCTCAATAACTACCTACTGTAAAGCAATTTTACTGCAAATATGGGCTGCCTCTTCTGTAACTCCCAAATGACATCTTTTTTGGACTACTGGGGCATTTCGGGAGAACCGAAAAATAAAATATCAAGACCCTTCCAGTTTGTGTGAACAAATTTAAAAACATGTGGATTTCCTGCAGACAGTTACTCATTGCTGCGAATATATGGGTTCGAAGAACGGATGCTGGTGACGTACCAGTAGCATCATCCGGCCCATCAATGTGGACATGCTCAAACATGATGTTCATTGCTTGAGAGGACGGGATGCTTTTGGCAGTGTAGTCGGGTGTCAGATGTGTGTGGGTCCTTCCGTAAACCTGAGAAAGAGAGGGAAAAATAAGCATTATGTCAGCCGGATGCAAACAGATGCCCCAAACAACCCCTCCACAATTGCAGTATTCAAGAGGAGCACATTTCTTCCTTCATTCAGTGCTGTGTTTGTACTCTTCTGGTAGACCGTCTTCGGTTGCGTTGCGCTGTAATTCGTCATGCGTCCCCAAATCGTCCAGATTATCACATCACTAAAGACATTTACTCAAACATATAATGTAGTGGCCCAACAGCAAACATCTATTGTTTTTCCTTACAACTACACTATGTCTCTCCACAAAATGCCTTTCCAGCAGCATGCCTGGCCATGAAGTGCATAATGCACCTGTTTCGTGAATGTTATGATAAGAGTACACTGCCTATTTAATATATGGAAGTTATTATGATAAACCAGGAAAATCTAAAATGCCACATCTGAATGCTTTTTTCTTGCCAGAAGAAATATTTACAATGCACATTGGAGCCCTCCACAAAAAACAATGAGGGAGAGAGAGAGATTGTGCCAACGTAATGGCTCTTACCAGTGGTCCAGACATGTGCACCTTTTGCTCGATGAACAGGAATAGGAGATGAATGATGATACCAACTCATCTGGTATCTGCAAAAGAGTGAAAAGCAACATTAGGCAGGTCAACTTTCAAGACGAGTCGGCTCGCAACGTCAGTAACTCGTTTGCATGTAGTGCCTAAATAAACATTTGAGACACTGATACTGAAACACGAAACGGACTAAACTATTATACTAATTCCACAGCCACTGCTGTGTAATCTACATGGAATGAAAGCTTAGTCAAATACTTCATTCCAATGTTTGTCTTGTACGCCAGGTACCTGCTGAGCCGAGAAACAGATTTTAAACATTAGTGCCATGTAGAATACCTTATGATCCAAGTGAATCACATTACCTTCGGTGTCCAGCTTACCAGTTATGACAGCCCGAGTCAACAATGCATATTGACGATGTTATCTTGAAATACAAATGATACTTCGTTCAAGACATCTGCAATGAACTGACACATTCCCCTACCTACGACTACCGACAGCCGTCGCGCTCGCTTCAAATTAGGATTGCAGTTGCTGTAGTGTACGTTTAGTGGTACTAGCATATAACGTAACTGACATATATATTGCCTTCATGCAACTATGGTTGCCAGACACATTATTACCCTCATGACAAAGAAATTGTGTTGAGGACTGACAAAAACAAGCACACACTGTCTTGCGACGCAACCACCCGGGCACGTACACTAGTAAACGTAGCCACCTGTGCGTGTGGCAGCGATATATGTTCTCTGGCGTCCCCGTCTCCTGCACTGTGGATATTTTGCGCGTTATTACCGGCGTTGCCGAAAGGCTACTTTCCGTTCCATCAACACCGTCAAAGGGCTACAGGACAAACAGCGTGTTACGCACACACACATACACACATACACTCACACGCGCACGCGCACAAACTACAGAAGTACAGCGTTGCACAGGGGGTCGCATGACAAAACCACAGAGTCTGGCACCATACATACCTGCTGTTCCTCTGACCCATCACCCTTGCTTTGTGAACAGACCACCTGGCTATCTTACACAGTTCCCGCACAGAAACAGTAATTCCGCAATGAAGTAACCAAGTTCCGTAATTCAGTGACCTTATTGCACTCACCAAGTACCGAAGGCTTTCCCGTCGACAGTCTCCTGAAAAGGCTGAACTTTTTCTTCAGAACGGCAGTCACAGTTAGTCCCATCACTGGAAAGGGACTCTCTCAGGGCGTGAACTCGCTATTCGACCTCGTATTTGCCTAATCGACAAACAGGGCAAAAGAGCTTCCTTGAGAGCACAAAGTTCCGCGTACGATCGTAGCTGTCGCTGGCAAGAGGCGACGACGACGCTCCATCCGCCACCGACCGCATGCTGTACAATGCTATAACATGTGAAATTTGTCCACTCGATGACTGTCATTCACGGTAAACTCACAATAACGCACGTAATATTAGTATCATCATCATCAGCAGCAGCAGCAGCAGCAGCAGCAGCAGCAGCCTGTTTAGGTCCACTGCAGGACGAAGGCCTCTCCCAACGATTTCCAATCCACCCTATCCTGAGCTAGTTGGTTCCACTTTATGCCCGCAAACTTCTTCATCGCTCAATGTAACCTTTTGCCGACCTCTGTTGCCTTTTCCCTCTCTTGGTATTCATTCCGTCGCTCTTACTGTCCATCTGTTATCTTTCCTCCTCATGACATGTCCTGCCCAGGTCCACTTCTTTCTTTTAATTGATATAATAATATCGGCTACTCCTGTCCCCTGATTCATTCCGCTCGTTTTTTATCTCTTAGCATTACCCCTATCATTTTTATTTCCATTGCACGTTGCTTGCTCCTTAGTTTCATCTCTAGTTTTTTCGTTATCCTCCATGTTTCTGCACCGTAGTTTAGTACTGGAAGAATGCAGTGGTTGAATACTTTTCGCTTTAGTGAGAGCGGTAGGTTCTAGTCATGATTTCGTAATGCCTTACGAATATGCTCGAGCCCATTCTTATTCTACCGAGAATTTCTTTTTCATGGGTAGGAGTTCCGGTTATTAACTGTCCCAGGTATACGTATTCCTTTACGTATTGTAAGGCTTCATTGTTGGTTTTAAATTCCTGTTCCTTAGCTGGCTATCGAGCATAACTTTGGTCTTTTGCCTATTCATTTTTAATCCAATTTTAATACTTTCCCTGTTTAGGTCATCAATCAGGCTTTGTAGTTCGTCACCATCATTGCTAAAGAGCACAATATCGTCTGCAAATCTTAAATTGCTTAGATATTCTCCGTCTATCCGAATTCGAATTCCCTTTTCTACCCAGTGTAAACGTTTAAAGATTTCCTCTAAACATGCATTGAATAGCATCGGGGATATTCTATCTCCCAGTCTCCCACCTCTCCCGATCGGCATTTCTCTGCTTCTCTCATATAATATTAGTAAACAGGCTTCAAACACGCGGACGAAATGCATTACACGCGCCGGACCCAGCCAATAGAACAAGACCTGTTGCCACGGCTCGCTCTCAGTGAGAAAACTTCATAGGGGGCAGCAGTGTTGTGTTATCATACGGTATTTTTAAAAAGTGTAATTTTGACCTTGGTAGGAGGTGTGGTAGATGTAAGTCGTTCTTTCAATGTTTACTGGCACTTTGTGTTTAGGCCTAATATTGTATCTTTATTTTTGGTCAAATGAGAGAGGTCAAATCTTCATGATTTCTAAGCTCGCGTCGCAAGCGATGGTTATCTCTGAGTCCTTGGTACGGATCTCAAAGGCTATGATTTTATATACTACAAGCACCTCATCGCTTTAGCTGATGACCGATAAGCAGCAGACTTACTTTGTGCTAACAGAGGGACGTGTTCTTGCGTCTTAAAGGGGCAAGGATGGGGACCGTGGAAGCTTCGGCCACGTGTTGTAATGCGCGGAGGAATACGAGGAAGCAGGTGCTCATTCTCCAAGTTTTTCTGCTGAGCCAGCGCTGCTACAGCGAGCAGTGGCGGAGCAAAGGTGGGGGCATTGTGGAGGTTCCTCCTCACAACTCCTTCCGCCCGTCGGACTTTATCGCCCCGAGTTTGTTCACAAGGAGGGGAGGGGGTGCAGCGCACTACTAAGGCATGGCAAACTTTGCTTTCATTAAGGTTCTCTTTCCTTCGAATGCAATAAATTTATAAAGAGTCTAGACACTCTGCGCAGTATGGAACGTAAGCAAATACAGGTAGTTATTTGCGGCGGCACCTTTATCATGCATTCATTATTGTCCAATATCAACATATAATACTTCTATGTGAACATCGCAATGCCGAGTTTAGCAGTTTCTGCTTGTTCTCGAGTAGCTATATTCAATACGCGTACTAGTTCGCTCCATCGCTAATATTTTTCATTCTGAATTTGTATGCACATTCAGTAATGGTACATATGTAAAACATTAAGCGCAACAGGTGAATCGCATTCATTTAAATGGTAGT
The DNA here is from genome assembly GCA_013339685.2 of Hyalomma asiaticum. Classification (NCBI taxonomy): domain Eukaryota; kingdom Metazoa; phylum Arthropoda; class Arachnida; order Ixodida; family Ixodidae; genus Hyalomma; species Hyalomma asiaticum. Next base: position 84,922,318 of record CM023490.1, on the reverse strand, counting down.
TAAACCATAAAATTCATTTCGCAAAGCTTTCATGCGTGCAGGTGTAGGAAAAGTCCACGCACGCACGCACCCACACACGCACACACACAACACAGAACACACACAAACACAGTATTCTTTAGTATATCCTGCAGTTGTCAAAGTTCACTCTCACGATGACTCTTCTTACAAGAGTCGCGAGCCGTACGGAGTCAACTGACCCCCTCAAAAATGTTTGACCCTCATTTGTGACTTTCTGCGACAGGTCAAGAGAGCCAGCGTGCACTGACTCTCTTTTGACTCGTATTTTTCTTAGAGTGATAAGCACATTTTTCTGGGCAATTTAACAACTTTAATCCCAGCATTAAGTTTTGCATGCATCACTCTTCTAGTAAAATTGATTTCCTCGACACGAAAATCTTCATCGAAAAAGCAAAACTAAAGACCACACTTCAGAGAAAGCCAACGGGTAGCCAGCAATACATAGATTATAATAATCATGACCCGCGACACTGAAAACGGGGGATAGTTATATGACAGGCAAGGCACATAAGGAGGATTTGCAGCAATGACGCGGATTACGTTCACCACTTAAGCAATTTAAAGACAACCTTAGGCGAACGAAATCACCCGCACGACGCTCTGAACAAGGCATACAATGACGCGTGTAAACTAGATCGGACACCAGCTCTAGAAAAAAGAGCCCCTAGAGTGGAGAGCAGGCGAGTGGAGAGTGGAGAGCAGGCGATTGGCAACTACGGGGTCGGCCGTAGGAATAACCGTGGGGAAATGCTAGTACAATTTGCCGAAAGGAACCAGCTCCGAATAATGAACACGTTCTTCAAGAAACACAAGAATAGGAAGTGGACGTGGAAAAGCCCTAACGGGGAAACAAAGAATGAAATTGACTTTATAATGTGCGAACAACCAGGTATAATTCAAGGCACAGAAGTAGTGGGGAAGATAAAATGCAGCGATCACAGACTAGTAAGGGCAAAGATTGTACTTAAACTAAAGAAAACAAGAACTAAATTATTTACTAGAAAAAAATGTAATGTAGAGGTAATCAGAGCGAAGGGCGAAGAATTTAAAGTCGCCCTAAGCAACAAGTTCGAGGCCTTAGACCTAAACGGTGACGATTTAGAAGAAATAAACAAAACGCTAACGAAAACAATCCTTGAAACTGCGATAGAAGTCGGGGGTAAAACAACAAAGCAAAGAAAAAGTGAGCTGTCCCAATCTACCAAGGACTTAATAACAAAACGCCAACAAATGAAAGTAATTTCATCAAAAGACAAGATAGAATTCGCAGAACTATCAAAATTGATCAGCAAAGCCAGGCAAAGAGATGTAAGAAGCTTTAACATGAGAGAAATAGAGAAAGCAGTAGAAAATGGCACCAGCATTAAATCGGTGAAAAAGAAACTGCGCGTAGGACAAAACAAAACTGCATGCGCTAAAAGATACACAAGGTAACGTTATCAACAGTTTCAACGAAATAATAAAGGTAGCAGAAGATTTCTACTCGGAACTGTACAGCTCTCAGACAGACCATACAACCTTACTAGAAATAGAAACAGAGGAGGACACCGAGATTCCATGTATAACCGCTGACGAAGTCAAAAAAGCTGCCAAAGGCATGTCCCGCGGTAAAGCAGCTGGTGACGATGGTATAACAGCCGACTTGATCAAAGACGGAGGAGATATTGTACTTGAAAAACTTGCATCGCTCTTCACGAAATGTATCAAGACATGTAGTGTACCGCGCAGTTGGAAAAATGCTAATATAATCCTTATCCACAAGAAAGGCGACATAAAGGAGTTAAAGAATTACAGACCAATCAGCCTACTCCTAGTAATATACAAGCTATTTACAAAGGTAATTTCTACGAGGATAAGAGAAACACTCGACTTTAACCAACCGAGAGAGCAAGCTGTTTTGACGAAAGGTTACTCGACAATGGACCACAGCCACGCTATCAACCTAGTAATTGAGAAGTACGCGGAATATAACAAACCTCTTTATATGGCGTTTATCGACTACGAGAAAGCATTTGACTCGATAGAAATACAAGCAGTTCTAGAAGCTCTACGTGGACAAGGGGTACCTGGCGTATACGTGAAAAACATAAACAACATATACAAAGATTACACAGCCACACTACTCCTACATGAGAGAAGCAGAGAAATCCCGATCAGGAGAGGTGTGAGACAGGGAGATACAATATCCCCGATGCTATTCACTGCATGTTTAGAGGAAGTCATTAAATGTCTAGACTAGGAAGAAAAGGGCATTCGAATAGACGGAGAATATCTAAGCAATTTAAGATTTGCAGACGACATTGGGCTCTTTAGCAATGATGGTGACGAATTACAAAGCATGATTGATGACCTAAACAGGGAAAGCATTAAAATTGGATTAAAAATGAATAGGCAAAAGACCAAAGTTATGCTCAATAGCTTAGCTAAGGAACAGGAATTTAAAATCAACAATGAACCCTTACAATGTGTATACGAATATGTATATCTGGGACAGTTCATATCAGGAACTCCTACCCAGGAAAAGGAAATTCTCCGTAGAATAAGGATGGGCTGGAGCGCATTCGGAAGACATTACGAAATCATGACCGGAAACTTACCGCTCTCATTAAAGCGAAAAGTATTCAATCACTGCATTCTACCAGTACTAACGCACGGTGCAGAAACATGCAGAGTAACGAAAAAACTAGAGATGAAACTAAGGAGCACGCAACGTGCAATGGAAAGAAAAATGATAGGGGTAACGCTAAGAGATAAAAAACGAGCGGAATGGATCAGAGAACAGACAGGAGTAGCCGATATTATCTTATCACTTAAAAGAAAGAAATGGACCTGGGCAGGACATGTCATGAGGAGGAAGGATAATAGGTGGACAGTAAGAGCGACGGAATGGATACCAAGAGAGGGAAAACGCAACAGAGGTAGGCAAAAGGTTAGATGGAGCGATGAAATTAAAAAGTTTGCGGGCATAAAGTGGAGCCAACTCGCTCAGGATAGGGTGGATTGGAAATCGTTGGGAGAGGCCTTCGTCCTGCAGTGGACCTGAACAGGCTGATGATGATAATGATGATGATGATGAAAGCACAGGCCAACCAGCCGCTAGCATAATTATCGGAATGTATGCATTATCGATATGGAATGTATATATTATCGATATATACATTCCAGGCAACTTCCTCGAGTCGCACTCCAAGAAATTTTTAACATTTTACTTGCTCCGTTACTCTACCTCCTAAGGAAATAGTCGTAATATAGTTATGCGGTTTATTAGGAGCCCCAAATTTCATATATTTTTAGGGATGTCCATTTGTAGCTTACTTCGTTGTAGCCAGCTACATAATTTCCTCATAGAGTGATTGATCTTTAATTCGTACTCCGTTATAGTAGAAAATTTAAAAAATACGTTGGTATCGTCTTCATACATAACTAGATTTGCAAAATCAAGGATGTAACAGAGGTATTTATTATAAGGAGGGTGTATGAAGATTAGAATGTCTCGAATATTCGTCGAATGTTACAATTTGAGGCATTCGTATTCAAATCGAAAAAGAGGTATCCAAACATTTTGAACATTCGAGATCATTGAAATACCACAAAATGTCGAGTGTGCGATCCACCCGTCTTGCCGAGTGTCCGATCTACCCGTCTGGCCTTCCGTTTTACGCAATTTGCCGGCGCTGTCTACACCCTTAAAAGGGGGTAGGCAGGTAGGTGACCCCAGGGCAAAGGCGGGAGCGCCATTTGCGACTAGTCGTAACATTTTATGCTGTCACAATGAGCGTCTTGAACTATGGCTCGACAGCCTTGATGGCGCACGTGTAACAATGCCGTTATAATGCGTGCCTTTAACAGGCAATCACCTGACTTGTGCAGCCGCTTCCTTGAGCAGGATCTCCTCAGGATGGATGCAGCGGCTTGACCACGTGTAACAAGAAATGCTATTATAGCATTTAGTCATTGTTTTAGCTTGCTTTATGCTCTGATATTCTAGAAATCAGGTTACGATATAACAAAAGGGTCAGGACAGTGGGTTCCTGATAATGGAAGTGGCCACGAGCGCGAACACCCCGCCCCCTCCCCCCATTGGTTCGCCCATTCGTTCGCTGGACTGCGTGAACACTTAGAGGATGGCTCTAAAGGCCAGTCATGTCCGAACCGCGGGGTGTGCTGCGGCGCCACCTCCCTTCAGCTGCGGATACCGGTTCCTGCAAACCGACTCAAATTCTTGAAGAGTCGCCTACGCTGCTCTAGCACCTATTGATGCCCATTAGTCTGCACAGTCAAACATCTAGGGGCCACTACTTTCCGTAAGGCTATGGTATTGGAAGATTTAAGGAACGTTTCTAGTTGCCGAAGGCGTACAAAATACCTAGAAACCTGATATTCCTCAGAAACTTCCTGTGGTCACCGTTCATGAACAACCAAGGCGGAGTCCTGTAATGAGTGCCTGGCCACAGACGTGTAGAGGACAACGTCACCTCTGAAGGAAGCGCTACATCAGTAAGGCCTATATTTTTAATACCGCTGTGTACGCATAGTATCCACAGACCCCTACCCTACCTTAAGTTTAAGTCGAAGAAGGCATTGGTAGATGTGTAAGAATGCTGAAGAGACGAATAAAGAACACGTAATAAAACCGGAAATACGGAACCGAACTCACTAGCAGAGCAAGCATCGACCCACCAAAATGTACCGTCAGTTTGTCTGCGCTCGTTTGTTTCTTCCTACTCTGTCCTGGTGCTGTGTTTGCACACTTATCACCATGAAATTATACCTCAGCGAATAGTGAACCGTGTGTTCGCGGCACACGCTCCTATGCTTTAGCTGGAACGGATCATGTTCTCCGTTATTCTCGAGAGCTTGAGACGGAAACGTCTGAGCTACTGACACTTCTGCATTACCGTCGTGTACCTCTAGAGCCAGCGTTCCTTTTAAGCAATGACAGCATTCTTTACTGGGTCGGGAATATTAAACGGTTAGCGGCAACTTATATTATTTCGGCATGGTATTCGCAGGAGAACCTCCCTGATCAGAGCGTAGTCGCGATATCTTACTCATTGTGCCCGGCGACACTCGAGCACTTCAATTGGGCCTTCTCCGGAGAATGTCCGCGCTGTGATTATCCGCTTGCGGATCTTTTCCACATGGTGTGGGTATGTCCATCTAACCCGGTGGTCCCCTCCATTCGCCTCCCTTTCCCCCCTACCAGAGAGAGCTGGGAGGCTGCCCTGCTCCGCTGCTGAACTCTGGAGGGCCTTTCAGAGCCGACCTTGGAGAGCCACTGGGCTCGCTGACTAGGGACTCCTCCTAGGGGTTGAACAGGATCGGCCCTTAAGGCCGGCCCTATGTCTCCCTTTGTAAATAGTGTTAACGAATGATTTTCACCTCCACCAGCACCACTAAAGCAGTTCGTGCCTCGCTTCCCTCATTCATTGACACTCCTGGAGCACATGTGCTGCTGTAGTCACACAACCTTTCGTAATACTTTATTCCGAAAGATACTGTCATAATTTACCTGATTCATGATATTTCTTACCGCCTGCTGTGATCATATTACTCACTTGTCATAATTTACCTGTAAAACATTTTACGGCAATTTTCGAGCGCCCTTTGAAGACAAAACATAGCCGTGTTCCATCTACCATTCTTTTTTCATTGCCATTTATCTTAAAATGCCATGGCTCTCATTAGCCATTATTGGTCATCATGCCGACGAGGGCTCTCTGTCAACTGATATAGAGAAATCGACGGTCTCTTATTGCAATCCACGGCGAAAGTGATTCTCCATTGTGGCAAGTGCTCCTTTACATTGGATGCTTTGTTTTTTTTTCTAAATCCATTACAGATACCACGAATATGGTTTGACACGCTCTCTAAAATAATTTAACGTGCACAATGGCATAACAGATACTTTTAATAAAATGTAGTTTATCACATTATTCGTATTTCGTGCCAGTAGCTCTGCTTAATGTTACATGAACTTGTTTATGTTCGCTTCAAAAGAACGTAATAAGTTAAATGCCCAAGTGTGTGCCGATACAACGGTAGCATGGTTGTATGCTCAAAAAGCGAGCACTGATGTCCCAATGCGAAGTGAGAAAACACGCCAATGCAGGACTTACAAATTAGTGCGACAGTCCTACGTGTCGGAATGATCCGCTAAAACGGTAATTAGTAATCCCTGCGGCAGTGATCTGATAATACGCTCGAATTACTTGCTTCGACAGCACATGCGTGTGGCTGCGCATGCAATTTGTACTGCACTGTACAAGACACACCTTTGTAGCTGCAGCTCAGCTTGCCTTATAGGAGATTGTTCTCGCCCCATGCAGCTTGCAAAGGTGCATTAAGCTTACATTTTCAAATCTGAAGGAGTGCCATATTACAAATGATCACTCAAAATCGCCCAAGGGCTTTCGCTTGCGCGCAGTTTAATTTGTTCTACAAAGTTTCATCCGCTACTGCGAGCACCACCATGGTAGTAGGTGCTTATCGTAGTGGCTTGATCAGCATAAGAGGCATACGGGGCGTCTTTTTGAGAATACAGAGCGACTTGGTAGGAAGCTATCTCTGGAAATGTGTGCGCTTTACGATTGTAGAACAAAATGGGACACAAAGCAGATGACACCGGCCCAATTCTCTTTGGATGCGGACTCGGGAGGCTGTGAAAGACAAGACCTGACAACGTGGTCTTGGAACGCACGGCTTTCCGAGCTAGCAGTGGGCAGCCAACTGGTGACCCTACGTAGGGACCTGTTCTTGGACTAGTTGGTGTTTGCTTAAGGTCGTGGTGCAGCGCGAATAGACAAAAACTACACAGACATGAGGCACAAAACACCCTCCGGGCCCTGGACCAAGCCCCGCAAGTCGCCGTGGCCATTGGAGCTATAAAGAAGGCTTCGCCCCAAAATAAGCGCTGAATATTCATGAAATGTTTATTGTTCTTCTGAATCGTTTCAGCTAAACGCGCTACTAAAATACGGCAACAACAGGCTGAAGAGATCGATGTGACGGGGGAAGCTGACAACGCAGCTCCCCGTAGAATGGCGCGATCAGTGTGCAATTTCTAGTGGTGCTGTCTTGTTTACCTCGCCTGCAATAAAGTCATATAAATTATTGCTTAAGAGCACACTCTGCAAAATACATGCAAATGCTGTAAAAAAACAAACATTTTGCGAGTGTGTAGTGTTCGTTGTTGCTAAATTCCGCTGATATTCCTACGAATAAGCACGGGCTGGAAATAAATCATGCTTGAATCCTGCAGCAAAGCGATGCTTTTTTTTTCATTTTCGTAGATCACAACTACCCCAGGAAAACTCCTGAGTGTGATGCAGCCGGAAGTAGTGATAATTCTTGTCACCCTCATTTGCTTGCCATGCGTTTATGCCCGATTTGTTTCCTGCTCAAGCCTTAAAGGTATGTTCGCCAGTCCTCTACGAATCTTATCAGTTTAACAGTACCAGCATGCTGATTCATGCATAGAGATGTTTTCAGGTGCCAGTAACGCACGGTTGTTACGGTATAGGATCGAGTTGATCTTATTCTGAAGGTTGCTTTTATTGCTTGCTTAGCGTACTTTCTGGAGTATGCATGTTGTATAAGATACAGCGATGCAGCTATATTCTGCACTTCTTTAAATATGGCAGTAGTTTTGGGCATAGAAGTTTAGAAGTCCCGCATAACCACGTCCTCGTCGTTTCATGTACTGAAGACCCTCCAAGCGTAAGCACTATGTGTACGGTTGCCCCTTATGCAAGTCCGTTCACCGACTACTTCGCTACTTACCTACAGCCCTCTAGTGACCTAATACTTTGCTGGCAAAGAGCTGTAAGCAGTAAAAGGAATATGGTTTAGTGACCATAATATAAAGAGCAGAAATTCCAAAACCGTTTGTTGCAATTCCGAAAACTGTGGCGATATTAGAGCGACGTAGCGACAGTCACCATTCACGTTGTCAAAATACAGTAGAAAATCCATGCCTTGATAGCTATCACTTCGACCAATTCTATTACTTGTAAACGAGAAACACGCCGATGCCTAGGTGGGAGTTTCAATGCCAGCCTAGGATGACAGCCCCAATCCGCAGGTACAGGCGCGAGCAAAAGTATACGGACCACGGGAGCGCGTGGCAGAATGCATCGACGCGCCATCTACCGGCGCGGCGCCTGCTGTCGAGATCACCACTGAAGCAGCGGTGCGCATGCGCGTCCCTACATATCAGATGGCCTCTCATGTCGCTCTGTCTGGCGTGGTTATGGCGCTCTAAGAGAAAACGTCAATTGGGTGTCGCTTTCGTTGCTCCATTTGATCTGCGCCGTTGCTTTACGTAGCGGCTGCGGCGGGGCCGGCTCAAGCGCTGTGCGGGCGTCACTTTTTACAAGCCGTTTGTAGCGCGTGTCAGTGTGTTATCGTATGCGCTCATCGCTTCCAGTGATAACGGAGATAGGGCGTCCGGTTAAGCGTGCGAAGAATGACCACACAATTCAACAAAGGAATTGTTGCGTCATATGCGGCTGAAGGCTTCAAAATATACCTCTAATTTGTGGCTGGGAAACGCCGTCGTTCATGGGTGAAATTATCAGGCGGAACAATCTCAGACATAAAGCGCAATCTATATACGCGCTGGCAAAGATGTTTCAATACCACGATGAGTAGAGCGTAATTAGGGTAATTATGCCACATGACGAGTGTCGCGAATGAGCTTGGTTCTATCACACACAACACAGTGAAACAAAATTTGACCTTTTCCTAATTAACACTACTTTGACTTTGCTGAGTTTTACTAGCTTCAGCTTGGTCAGGGGCAAACGTCCTGCGCTTGGCTTCATAGGGCTCAAAGGGAATTCAGCTTCGATTGCTTGAAATTATTGGAAACTGAATTGCCCAATTGGTAATAATTATGCTCTGAAATGATTCGAAGATGCCATGCTCAACTATGCCTAATCACATTCATCTTTACATGCCATGACTCCGCGTAATTAGCTTAATTAGCTTAATTGGGGTGTTCATGTCACATGAAACTCGAGTAACTAGGATGTGTTTGGTCTGATATCAGCCTAATTTGTTAGCCATGATTAGTGCCCCAATTAACGCTAATTAGGTTTTAATGACCCTAATTATTCTAAACTTGGTCAAGGTAATCCTCCTGGGCTTGGCTTCATTTGGCTGATGGGGAATTCGACTTGGCTTGATTGGCAACGAGTAGGTTTGCCTTGTTTATGCTTAATATGCTCGGCTATATCGGGTGATACCATGATAAACTATGTTTAATTAGATTTGGCGAGACTTTCCTCGACTCAACTGCGCTCATGTAAGGTCAACTTGGTCTAACATGAAAACGGCAAGCTGGGCTAAGCTTAATTATGATTTGCTTAAATGGAGTTACTTATGCTTGGCTTTATTAGGAGATACCATGCTCAACAAGGCTTAATTAGTTTCTTAGTTTGGCTCAACTAGGCACATCTAAGATTAATATGGCTTAAAGCGACAAACACGAGCGGGTTGAGAAACTTAATCATGTATGCTCGACTTCATTAGGTTCTACGATGCTTAGGTAGGCTAATTAGCCAAGTAAAAAGTGACGCCCGCACGGCGCTTGAGCCGGCCCCGCCGCAGCCGCTACATAAAACAACGGCGCAGATCAAATGGAGCAACGAAAGCGACACCCAGTTGACGTTTTCTCTACGAGCGCCGTAACCACGCCAAACAGAGCGACATGAGAGGCCATCTGATATGTAGGGACGCGCATGCGCACCGCGGCTTCAGTGGTGCTCTCGACAGCAGGCGCCGCGTCGGTAGAAGGCGCGTCGATGCATTCTGCCACGCGCTCCCGTGGTCCGTATACTTTTGCTCGCGCCTGTACATGTTTATAAACGCGCTGGATGGGTCTAAGCTCTTAGTCAAATGCATGGGCGTTTTTACGGTGTATATTAAGATCATGTTTTGCTCCTGGTGTATCAGCCGTAATATCTGCGACGCACAATGGCAGGTACTTACCGCACTGAACGAAAACCTGATCTGCGTGAATAGTGGCTCGATGGACCTCCGCAAGACGCAGTGCGGGTACTCACCACCATGGAGGAAAAAAAAATGACGGCAGATCCACGAGGTGGATGATGATGAGATTGGGCGAAGCTCCTGGAAGTAATCATCGGTTAAACCGTGAAATTTCTTCCGTTAATTCGCCCGATAAAATTTACTTGAAACGATTGATTAAATGTTTTATCAAACTTTTATTGCTGGTTGCCATTGTCCTTTCATTATGACCGCTTTGTGGTCGGTGAAATGTAAGCTAAGTGGTTCTTGCACTGGTTGCAGATGAAAGTTGGCAAACACGATGTCGATGCAGGTGGCTCTGATGGTGGTTGGGTTGGGGTTTTCAAAGGAGATGCCTCGCGGGCTCTCACTTCAGGGTCCTGTCTGCGAGCGCGCTCCTCCGCTGCCCTGCGCGCCCGCCTTTCGGCATCCTTATCCATACGAGCACACACCGACGGCAGGGGGGCGCTGCGAGCGCTCGATGGTGACGGACGCACTCCATATCGGCACCGTGGATTTTCTGCTATTTCTGCGGACCTCCACCCCGGTACCCCTGAAACTTGGATTTATCGTCACCACCAAGTTCTCCGCTTCACCTAGACACCACCCATCGTCCAGGTGGGCCCAGTTTTGACAACTTGAGGGACGTTTTTCACTCCCGGCTACAACGCCGCCTCGCTAGGGGCTCTCAGCCCGGCGATGGCGGCTGCTAACGTGGTTACGGGCTATGACCCTGCCTCAAACCAAGTACTGTCCATGGAGATTTCATCCTCCGCAAAAACTATGCCATCAGAAGACGAATATCTCGACTACATGGTGAGACTGTGGCAACGCAAGCAAGCGAAATCCAAGTCTGCGTCTCAACAACAACGAGACGCCGCAGCTGGCCGCCATTCACCAGCTGTGCAAGGAACGCCGGCGCGCCATCCCTCCGGTGGTGAGTCTACCTCTTCTCCCTCCTCGCAGCCAGCGAAGCAACGCAAGTGGCGTCCGCGTCAGACTCCTCGCCTCTCTCGAGACGACTACATCGTGGTAGTGAAACCTCGCGTCCCCTGCGAGCTACGCACACTCGTCCCGGCCGATCGCGCGGGCGACGCCATCCGGCGCTACCTCGGTGACCGGACCACCACGCAAATTCAAGTGTGGCCGATCTGGGAGCAAAACATCTTGGTCTGTAGCACTACCATTATGCCTATGGCACAGCGACTCCTCGGGGACTTCCAGCTGCAAGTGGGCGTTCAGCAGCTGCCCGTTCGAGGCCACGCCAAGGCACCAGGGGATACGTGCAAGGGCGTCATCAACATAAACCCTGCTGAAAGCCCGGAGAAGATAAAGTCAGAACTGCATTGGCCTCGAGGTACTATCCTCGCGGTTCGAAAACTCGGAGATTCCGCGGCGGCGGTGGTGACTTTCGAGGGCACGAAGTTACCCCGCTTCCTCTTCTACCACTGCGTGGCGACGTATATCCGCCCCTACAAGAAAACGGTTCCTGTTTGCACTAAGTGCGGTACCATCGGTCATCGACCACCGGAGTGTCCTCACCCCGCTCCAACCCAGTGTGCCAGATGTGGAACCCCCGCACCTGCAGGTCTCACTGCCCACGACTGCAACCCCAAGTGCCTCCTCTGCCACGGCGCCCACGAGACTGGGACCAGTGGCTGCGCGCCAATATACCGGAAACGCAAGCAGCACTGAACATCTCCTCGAGGGACCACCTCTTCGTCACAACCAGACAACGGCACCAACCTGCATCAGTCGGGTCCACCATTCCACGCCGACACTCAGGCGTTCCCACCGCTCGTCGCTCCAACGGCGGTACCTCAGGTGAGCAGTTGCGCAGGGACTGCTGCTTCTAAGCCTCTTTCACCCCCTTCTGTCGATCCTCCCTCTCCCGAACTTGTGGCCCTTCGCCAGCATGTTGCGGAACTTCAAAGGCAAAATTCCCTCTTAAGTAAACAACTGGAGCTCTTGAATAAGCAACTTCAACCCCAACAACAGTGTACTGCAAGGCCATCCGGTATTGCCACCCTGTCCAGGCGGCTACGCCAGCTACCTCGAAGCTTAGTCCTCGCGCTAAGTCCACTCCGATTAAACCGCCGGCTCCCGCAGCCATGTGTACTCCAGCAGTCGGCACCGGTGCCGCATCTACTCCAGCAGCTCTTGAGGCTCCTGGGGCACCTCAGGTTCTCTTGCCCGCTAACCCAACTCCCCCCAGCGAGGAGCGCGCCCCGTGCATAGAGGAACGCCTTACGCGCGTCGAAGCTTCGATTAATCACCTCCTCACTAGCTTCTCTGTCCAACGCATAGTAGTAGAGGTCACTCAGGCTATTCAAGCCTGGGCGATCACTCAGTTTCAACCTAAAGCATCGCGTTCCCGCTCCTCCTCGGTGAGCAGTGCGGGTACAGCTCCACGGCGTCGTCGTAAGGTGGCTACCACCACCCCGCCGTCGGACAATCCGGCCTCCGTACCCCTCCCTGCCTCTGAAGATTCCGAGCAGAACATGAAGGACCAAATCTAAAACCTAGGACCTTCACGATGGCTACCAACCGTACGTCCCTTTCAAATATTGCGTCTAAATTCGAGATCATACAGTGGAACACTGGAGGCTTCGGGAACAGGCGAAAGCGCTCACATCTTTCCCTTTTCCTCAGCTCACTTGGCTCTCAGCCGGCCGTCTTGGCGCTCCAAGAATCTGGCCCTGCTCCATCCCTTTCTGGATACTGCTCCTACGTAGGCGGCACCGCCACATGCCTCCTCGTGCATAAAGCTTACACGGCGATACAAATTGACCTCGATCTGGATCTTCCTTACGACTACTGCATGATATCAGCGCTGTCTCAACGGAGGGGCCAACCATCGATACATATCTTAAACGTGAACTGTCCCCCTCGCCTTGCGAGGGCTTCGTTTGCGCATCTCTTCCATCGGGCGCTGCGTATAGCGGCCCGACAGCCACTGGTGATTGTCGGGGACTTTAACGCCCCCAGCCCTCACTGGGGTTACCACTACGAGAAGGCCCGGGGCAGAGAGCTCAAGGAGCTCATTTCCTCGCTGAGCCTCACGCTTCTTACCGATCCGGCACAGCCCACACGTTCCGGCAACTCGGTCACGCGAGACACATGTCCCGACCTCTCCCTCACCCGTCACATCCGCGATGTTACATGGGAAAATTTGGGCGAAAACCTAGGCAGCGACCACTTTTTACTCTGCATTTCGTTCACGCCGCGGCAGAAAATGCGCCAACACTGGGGCCAAGCCCGTCTCACCGATTGGACTCAGTTCAGAATGCAACCATTCCCCGCCGTGCCCTCCTCGGACGAATACGCAGCGTGGGCATCATACGCCCTCCATACGAAACAAGCGAACACTCGCACCCTTGCAACCTCTAATTTGACTCCTGCAATCGATCCACACCTCTTACATCTTTGGCATGCTCGCCGCGGGCTCGTAAGGCGCTGGAAACGTAACAAACTCAATCGGAAACTTCACGCTCGCATCGAGGCGCTCACTGCAGAGGCGGCCGCATACTCCGCACAACTTGCCGATGCTAACTGGGCAGACACCTGTTCGAAGGCTGCAAACCAGATGAGCTGTAAGAGTGCGTGGCGACTCTGTCGAAGCCTTCTGGATCCCTCCACCACCCGGGGAGAAACGCAACGACAGCTCCGCCGTGCTCTGCATGCCTTTCAGGGCACTACGGATCAACTCGCGCGAGAACATTGTGATCGATACATCTGCCGCACAATTGATCCCGCAGGCCCAGAATATATGTATTCCGGCGCCCCTAACACCGATCTCGACGCCCCATACACGCTTTCCGATTTACGATTTGCGCTGACAAAAATGCGACGGGGCACGGCCCCTGGACGCGACGGGATCACAGTATCGCTCCTGGCCAATCTTCCCGACCAAGCACACCTCTCGTTACTCCACCTTATAAATTCGATATGGGACGGCTCCCCGCTTCCATCGGAATGGACCACATCGGTCGTGACATTCATACCTAAATCGGCAAAGTCCGTTAGTATCGAGGCACTGAGACCCATCTCACTTACGTCTTGCGCAGGCAAACTCATGGAAACCATGGTCCGCGAACGCCTTTTCGCCTACCTGGAGGCCAGGAGGACCTTTGCCGACACGATGTTTGGCTTTCGCCCGCATCTCTCGGCGCAGGACGTCCTGCTCCAGCTTCAACACGATATCATAGAGCCGACTACTATGCGCTATAACGATAAAGCTGTGCTCGCTCTCGATCTCCGCGGGGCGTTCGACAACGTCAAACAGCACTATACTCACTAACCTCTCTACCACTAACTGCGGGCAGAAGACTTTCAACTACATTCGCGACTTTCTATCACATCGCACCGCATTCATTCGCCTCGATTATACTGAAGACGGCCCGTACTTATTAGGCACACGGGGTATGCCTCAAGGGGCAGTCCTGTCTCCTCTACACTTTAACCTGGCCATGATGAACCTTCCCTCTCTTCTAAGCGAGGTCGAGGGAATACAACACGCACTATATGCTGACGATATAACAATTTGGACCAACACCGGCTCCTTAGCGCAAATCGAAGAACGTCTACAAAAGGCTGCCCTTCTGGTGGACACCTATGCTGCTTCATGCGGCCTGGAGTGCTCTCCAGCTAAATCGGCTCTTCTTTCGGTCTCCCGGTTACCGCCACCTCACATTTTTCTTCCGTCCGGGCCCGTCCCGTCAGTTGAAAATATTCGAATTCTTAGGCTTCACATCACGTCGTCCTTGGATCCCAAGGGCACAATAGCAGGCCTCCGACGCACCAGCGAACAGGTGAGCCGCATGATACGGCGGGTGTCTACCAAGCGCGGCGGCCTCCGCGGGTCTCAGTCCCTGCCGTTGGCCCACGCGTTTGTGACCAGTCGCGTCCTCTACGCCTCGCCTTACCTTCGCCTGTGTCGTCGCCACGAGCACCAGCTGGACGTCCTTCTTCGTTCAGTATACAAACGCGCACTGGACCTACCTATTGCAACCTCCAACAGCCGATTCGCGGCTCTGGGGGTACACAACACCTTTGCAGAGATGCGCGAAGCTCATCGCGTTAACCAAATCGATCGACTGTCGCAGACCCTTTCAGGGCGCCGTCTTCTACACAGACTTGGCCTTAACCCGATATCTGACCAGGACCCTCTGCAGCCGGTACCAGAGCTCTGGCGTCAAAAGCTATGGGTGGAACCTCTACCCCGTAATATGAACCCCGAACTACATCCTGGCCGTAGACTAGCACGCGCCACAGCCCTTCATACGCGACACTCCGATCGTCCTGGCGTTTTCTACGTGGCCGTCTCGGGTCCCTCCCACTCGGGTCACTTCACGGCGGCCGTGATTACAGAGGGCAAACACGTCGATGGCCTCTCCTTTCGAGCAGACACAGTAACGCACGCTGAAGAGGTTGCCATAGCTTTGGCCGCCTTTCACCCCGCCTCACGCACCATCCTGACGGACTCGCGCTCGGCCTGTTCTCAATACCTTCAGGGTTCCATTGCCCCGCTGGCGGCTCGCCTGCTTCAGGCAGCCTCTTGGCGCTTTAACCCCCATTCCATTCGTATAGTCTGGACCCCAGGCCACTCGGGCCTGCCCGGCAACGAGGCGGCGAATGCCGCTGCCCGCGCTTCTCCTACCCGGGCCGTTGCCCCTCCATGTCCCGAGACGGAATCTGGCAACACCAACCTGACGCGCTTTCGCGAAATTTTGGCTTATTATCGGGCTTCGCGCCGCCTCTACCCGGACCCCGCACGCGGTCTGGAGAAAGCGGACGAATGACTACTACGCCGCCTGCAGACGAACACCTTTATCAGTACGGCGGTCGCCAGGCACTTCTTGCCGGAAATCAATGGCACCTGCCCGACCTGTCATGTCCTCGCCAACACATATCACGTCGTAGCATCGTGCCCAGCTAATCCCGTCCCTTTCTCATCCCCTTTCCCTATCCCAACTAGAGAGGCTTGGGAGGAGCACCTGCTCGGCGGCTCTACCTTGACTGCGCAACGCTCCATGGTGGAGCGCGCACGGGCAGCTGCCAGCTCCACTGGCGTCCCGGAATAGGGTCTGGCCACTCTAGCACGCCGAAGCACCACGCCGGCACTCTCTAGTAAACTTTTTCTGCAATAAATGTTTTTTACCACCACCACCACCACCGACGGCAACGAGCATCGTCAACTACAAACCTGTATAGCGATATGGTTTTGAATATAAAACCATTGCTTTAGAAAACACCTGGCGTCTTTCGTTAAGCAGCTGGCGTCTTTTCGTTTTTCTTTAGAAACATCTGGCGTCTTTTCGTTTTGCTTTTAGAAAACATCTGGCGTCTTTCGTTGGTTTATTTCATCAATCAACGGCGTTTTGAACAAAATTTTTATTGTTTATTCACGCACAGGAGAAATCTCACCAGGCACTACCTTGGAGGTAAACAATCGCTGCTAATTGGAATGAGAGACAGAAGAAGTCGGCTTTTAGCTAACACTTACACTTCAACTTCTACTAACGTTTCCTACTGGAACATGCCAATGGCTGCTAATGGGGAATGAGAGACAGAAGAATTCGGCTTTTAGTTAAAGCGCACGCTGCGAAATTTTATTGTTCAACAACGCACAGGAGAAATCTCCCACCGGCACCACCTTGGAGGTCAAAGCGTAAGACTGGTTACGCACTACGACGAGGGACGAACGGGTGCCGCCTTAAGGAGCTTCGCCCCTAAAAAAGTAGGAAGGAGCGCGCCTAGCTCCCACAAGCCAACATCCCATGAAGCCACTCCGCGCGGTACCTGCTGGGAAGTAAGCCTTGTTTGGTTCTCGGTAGGCTGAAGTTGACACCGGGTAAGAAGCGCGTGGAGAAGTGTCGGCCGTCTGCCGTGGTGTGCGTGGTGCGTCGAGGACACTGTGCGTTAATTTTGGTCGCTCGTTCCCTAGATGCTCCTAGACGTTACTCTTCGAACTTATGATCGTGCGGATTTAAAAAGGGCTTTCGTGTCCTCACTTTTAAAAGTGCACATAAAATACTTCACACGCGCGCACGGGAACAACGCGCGTAACGAATAGCTTTCTTTCCCTCCTAGTGGTGTCAAACTTGCTCGTTTTCATTTATTATAGCGCCGAATAGTTATATATGCAAGCAATATATGCCTTTCTTTTACAAAATTCAGTTACCTATTTCGGACTAGATGCCCCCCGATTTTGTTGCGTTGCTCATGGGACATTTAGCAGATGTGCGACAGGTAGTGCGTTGGCGCGATCCAATTTCTAAAGCACTTCCTTTCCGTAGGTGGTTGTTCAAGGGGAAAATGCTCTTACAATACCCCTCAACTTTTGTTAGCGGCGCAATGACACGTTCGGCATGCATGTGTATCATGGTGGAGAGTTTTTCCTACAGATCACAGTGCTTAAAAATGATTTATTGCAGTGCTTACAGGAGGAACAAACTTCTTTCGATATTCATGAATACGTGCGAGCCTAAAATAGGTTTGTGGAGCAAGGAAGTCGAGTTTGCGATTCTTGTAATGTTTCGGCAAACCATACAATTGTGCGACCGCGTTTCAAAGTGTGTTTCAAAGAAAGACACGCTCTTTAGTGGTGCTTATTTAGTCCTCGTGCCTTGTCGTCCATGTTTAGCCCAAACTTCGATTGATTGTTTACATAGAAAGTAGCATGTCATTCTTGTGCTGCAGTGTAAAATTAAATGCATAATAGGTAATGAAAAAATGCATCCCATGTAGCACTCATTACAATGATTATTCGAGGGACCTTGGAATATGCACGTCTAATTGCTGCGTCTTGATTGTTGAGGTCTGCATATGCTGTGAATGCAGTAAAATATTCCAATGATTGGTAATGCCAGGCAGTACTTTGTATCACATGCCTCATTATTGCCAAGGAAGTTTCTTGCTATGATTTAGTGTGTCTGTGGTACATCTGCTACCACCAACAATTATCATACTTCGTGTTATAATGTTACGCAAGTGAACACATGAATGCTGTCAAGAGTTTTTATTGTATTTGTTATAGGCACTCTAGTATAGCTTCCACTCCGGTGTAATATATTTGTCAAGAAATGAATGGACACTTGTGTGACATAAGCGAAGTTTACTTTTCACAACATTACACATCATGGTGCAGGAAAAGCTACAGGCAAAGAACACTACCGACACTCGCCTTGCTACTCACATACTACACGCATCAGGGCAGTAGCAGCTCATGGTGCGTACATACCGGGGCGCGTCTTGCCTGCTCGATGGCAAATACGATCACCACGGGCGAAGGAGGTCAAATGCGCCACGCTTGGCGATCGCGGTACTCCGCAAGGAGCTGTTCTGTCCCCCTTTCTGTTCAACCTGGCTATGAGGTCACTGCCTCCCAAACTCGACGCGATGCCCGGTCTGCGACACACCCTCTACGCAGATGACATCACGCTCTGGACGATCATGGGTTCCGACGGTCAGATTGAAGAGACCCTACAGAAGGCTACAGACACGGTCGTCGAGCACGTCATGGATGCGGGTTTAGAATGTTCGCAGAGCAAATCAGAGCTACTAGTACTCCGACCCCCCGTCCGGCGCAAAATCAAGACCCCCTTACCCAGCATTAGCGTGTATGTCCACAACACTCCAATACCCCAGGTCGACAACATGAGGGTACTCGGCCTCACCGTACAAAACAACCACCATAATAATATTACAATGAACCGCCTTACCGTAACAGTGAACCAGACGGCCCACCTCATATCCCGTGTGAGCGCACGCAAGCGAGGCATGAAGGAAAAGGAATTACTTCAGATCATCCAGGCCTTCGTCTTGTCGCGCTTCACATATGCCCTCCCTTATTTGCACCTCCTACAGTATGAGCGAGCCAAACTAGACTGCCTCATACGCAAAGCTTATAAGGTGGCCTTGGGGCTTCCGCGCAATGCATCTACGGAGCACCTTCTCAGTCTTGGACTACATAACACCTTAGCAGAATTGCTCGAAGCACATCGTACGGCGCAAATTTATAGATTACAAGGCAGCAGGACGGGTCGCTGGATCCTTAATAAAATCGGGCACAAGGTATCTGCAACTGGTAACAATCCTGCCACCATCCCCCCGAACATCAGGAAAAGATTTCTGATAAAGCCGCTGCCAAAGAACATGTTGGCAGGCCACCACGACGGCAGGAGGAAAGCGAGGGCGATATCCTTGCACAGGACCCACGCGTCAAACTCCGAAGCGGCGTACGTCGATGCCGCCCATTACCGTGGCCTAAACCATGCTTACGCATTGAGTGTGGTAACTTTCGCCGGCAACAATGCAGAATCGCCCTGTGTTAAAGCAGCTGCTTCCGTCCGTGCACTTAACTCGACAGAAGCCGAAGAAGCGGCCATAGCCCTGGCAGTGGCAGCCGGGTACACAACTATACTCAGCGACTCAAAAGCCGCCATTTCGAACTTTGCACGTGGCATCGTAGCACCCACAACGCTGCGATTACTCCGCCCCCCTCTACTTCCAGACGAAGATGACACACCATGCCCCATTGAACTGATATGGGTTCCGGCTCACGCGGGGAACCCGGGAAACGAGGCGGCCCACCAATGTGCTCGAGGATTCGTCAGCCGAGCGGTGGAGCCTACGTCGGATCCGCGCGACCGTCAAGAAGCCCTTACCTCATATCACGACATTACCCACTATTATCGCTTGTCGAGGCAGCTGAAACCACCTCCGCACCATAAATTGACCAAGCGCCAGGAGGTTATCTGGCGCCGACTACAAACACATTCTTTTCCGAACCCGTACGTCTACGCGCGCATATACCCTGACATATTCGACCCACATTGCCCGCAGTGCGGCTCAACAGCCACACTTAACCATATCCTCTGGGACTGCAGAGAAGACCCACCCTCTCCCGATCTCCTGGCCACTCCCTCACCTCAGGGGTGGGAGGAGGTTCTGACCTCCACCAGCCTTAGCGTCCAGCTCCAGGCCATACAGAGAGCTGAGGAGGTGGCCACCAGGCTCGACCTGGCGGATCACCTACCTCCGTAACTGACGACAATAAAGTTTTATCTCTCTCTCTCTCAAATGCGCCACGAACGCACTCGCGAAATAATACAAGCTGCGGGAGCCAGCAAGACGAATGTTGCGTCCCATGATGCAGCAAAAAGATACGACGCAGCCATGGACGCCGCCATGGAAGGAAATGCAGGGGTGGCGCTACGTGTAAAACTCACCGCTTGCCTATTACGTGGTGGTGCTCGTTTCCCAGCATGCCCCTGTTAAATCTGGCTTCAAAAACGTCACGTGACACTCCCTTCTATTTTTTTTTCCTCCATGCTGACCACGCAGGGCCGATTATAAAATGGGACGCGTCCGGCTTGGGTCCCTTGTTAGCTTTCGTGACGCCAATCATGAGCAACTTTTGCATTCGGCATTACTTTGAATCATTTTCTCATTCACTTATATACATTTAAAAGGACTTTTCGAGCATGTCAAATGAGGCCTGCCGAAAGCCGCAAGGTGGAGGACATTTACGTTAATTTTCCTTTTCATCAACGTCACTCCCCATTGCGGGTTTCCGCAGAACTTATTTGCCATATTCATCCTCTTGTGCTTCTGGTTGTCCATGGATTCGCCCTCGCTCGGTCAATCACTAGACAGCAAAGCTACTAAGAGCACCCCAAACAAAGAAAAGGCGACAACCTAAGGATGGAACGCATAAATAGGAAAGCAGAAGGCTCAGGCATTGCCCTGTGGAAACTAGGTGTCATCATTTCTATAGTATTTCTCCGTCCAAGCTTGTGCACCACAGTGTTGTAGTGGTTATGGTGCTCGGGTACAGCCCAAAAAACGCGGGCTCCTTCCCGGCCGCGGCTGTCGCAATTTCAATTGAGGCAAAAATTCCAGAGGCCCGTCTACTGTGCGATTACAGTGCGCGTTAAAGAGCCTCAAGGGGTCAAATTCTCCGGAGTTCTCCGCTGGGGCGTTCTACATCTTTCACCCCCTGTCCCCGACCCACACGGGCGCTGAGCCGTGCTCTCGACGTGGGCTGCTGAAATCAGTGTCCCTTGCTTAACCGAACCGCCACCATCACCACCTCCACGCTTGGGGCGCATACTGTTATGTGCGCGCTAAAATATGGGCCAGTGCTCGGTGCCCTAGAGGAGCTGGCAAAAAGACGCCGACGATGACGACGACGAAGTGGCAGCACGCGCAAGATTGCGCGAGCGCAAGACCACGAGGCAGAGGTGAGAAGAGGAGCGAACGAGACAGACGGACCTCCGCGTTCGACAAAGTCGGGTGCCCGGGCCCCAGTGTCGAGCCTCTCTGCCAGCGGGCCACGCGTTGGAGCTCGGGGCTTCACGTGGCCGCCTGTGGGTCCTGCCCACCACATCACCTGCTGCAAGGCCGTTTGGGACCGAGGAGCATTCCATCAAGCCTTCGCTCTGACGTCTCCTCAGCGCTCCACTCCACGCTCGACGCCAGGCGACGCTACCTCGCCTCCCTCCAGTAACCGTCCCGCCTGAGGGTGAGCCTGTGCCGGCCGAGACTCTTGTTATCTCATTAGGGACGCTAAGTTTTGTTTCCTCTTCTTTTGCTGTTTATCCGCTCTATTAAGTGTATGTGTGTGTGTGTCCAGTGCGCGTCTTCTGTCTATATAACTTGTCAACTGGAACGCACAAACAGCCTCGTCTCTTCGATGGGAACGCCCGCGTTCCCAGCTTAAATACATCCTTCTAGAACCTATCATGACAATGGCGTCCGCGACAGGACGAGGCTGATTGTAGCGTTCCTTTTCTCTTTAAAAAAATGGATTTAAGCGAACTCGTTAGCGCAAGCGAGAAATTAGGCATAACCGAAGACGCACTCACACAATGGCTTCACGAAGACGAAGCGCTTGAAAGGGAGGCGCATGCCGCTGAACACGAAGCAGAGCGCGAGCAAGCAGAAAGAGAAGAACGAATCCGGCTACTTCGCGAGCGTGTAATCGAGGCCGAGGCAGCTTTGGGTAGATGCGCAGGTCCGTCCAACGTCACCGAACGTTCCGCGCTAGGGAAACTGTGCATCCGGGACTCTATGCCCCTCGTTACGGAAGAACGAGATTTCGATGCATATGCCAGCCGGTTCGAAGCGGTGACAAATCTAGAGGGTGTGGTAACGGGGCAGGATTGGCCTGAAAACTTCGCCACCTCCCCGAGCACACCTATCAAGCACAGCCAGTGCATCCTAAAGGGCCACTTTGAGCCCAGTAAACCCGAGAAAAGGTTCACGAGTAAGAACCTTGCACGTTCCACTAAGGAACACTTTTGTTATAGCGCCTCTTGGAGGCCAAACGCAGTGAGAGATGAGGTGAACTTGCCTCAAAACTGCTCCCCTGCAGGAGCACTGATAGTTCCCTCGCATAAAAATGGTGCATGTTTGCAAGAGAACTCTGAAGTGGTTGTCGCCGATGCTATATATGCACCGCTCTTAGCAGTCGCGGGTGACACGACTATGGCCAGAGTCCACGTGAATGAGTTGCTTTTGACGGCATGCAGTTCTTCGGTGTTCGGAAGAGGCGATAGTCTCCCGACAGAGCAGAAGGAAAGAACAGGAGTGCTCGTTAGAGATGAGAAACTCGACCCGGCCGTAGAGCCAGGAAACTATGATGACGTCATTATGCAGGATGACCTAAATGATCACGCCCACAGTGTCAAGGAAATGACGGATGACCTGGCAGGTCAGCTCATTCATAACACAGTGGTAGGGCCTTGTTCTGTGAACAGTAAGGAAGCTGGTGCGTCCTCCACAGCATCATTGGCTGCAGAAGATATTACCCACAAAGTGTCACGGCATTGCCACCTTATTGGGTTATGCAAGACGCTGGTCCTTGGGAAGACATCAATCGTGTGCTTCCGACTCGTTTCGCACCGCCGCAGCGCCTTCGGCCGCGTTCCAATCAGTTTCGTGTCCTTCTTCCGAACGGCGCCTGCCAAGGCAAGGTTCTTGAACGTGGCGTTTTCTTAAGAATGTGTATATGCTGCTGTTGTCGTAAATGCCCCCTAGTGGTTACCGTGCTTTTGTGGACAGGCTTGGGAAGTGGTATTCGTCTCTTGTGGGACGCTATTACATGAGTGCCAACCAGTAATAACCGGCTTCCACATTTAGGTACGACTCGGACCTGATGGTATTAAATTTTGTTTGAATTCTCTGTGAACTTTGTGTGAAATTTTCAACCTGCTCATAAGGACTTGTGCAAGGATGCTCCATTTATCAAGGGCGTAGTGCATTATATGTTACTGTACACAGCGTGTATATCTTGTCTTTTCTTTGTATAGCCATAAAAACAAAAGATTTAAAGGGGGCCCTGTGTGATTGTTTAAGCGCGCATATTTAGCCTTTTGTTTACGTGGACATATAAACAAAAGACTTCAAGGGGGGGCCTGTGTCATGTCCGCGCTAAATTATGTGCCAGTGCTCGGTGCCCTAGAGGAGCTGGCAAAAAGACGCCGACGATGACGACGACGAAGTGGCAGCACGCGCAAGGTTGCGCGAGCGCAAGACCACGAGGCAGAGGTGAGAAGAGGAGCGAACGAGACAGATGGACCTCAGCGTTCGACACAGTCGGGTGCTCGGGCCCGAGTGTCGAGCCTCTCTGCCAGCGGGCCACGCGTTGGAGCTCTGGGCTTCACGTGGCCGCCTGTGGGTCCTGCCCACCACATCACCTGCTGCAAGGCTGTTTGGGACCGAGATGTATTCCATCAAGCCTTCGCTCTGACGTCTCCTCAGCGCTCCACTCCACGCTCGACGCCAGGCGACGCTACCTCGCCTCCCTCCAGTAACCGTCCCGCCTGAGGGTGAGCCTGGGCCGGCCGAGACTCTTGTTCTCTCATTAGGGACGCTAAGTTATGTTTCCTCTTCTTTTGCTGTTTATCCACTCTATTAAGTGTATCCGTGTGTGTGTGCACACACACATACACTTAATAGTGTATGTGTGTGTCTTCTGTCTATATAAATTGTCAACTGGAACGCACAAACAGCCTCGTCTCTTCGATGGGAACGCCCGCGTTCCCAGCTTAAATACATCCTTTTAGAACCTATCCTGACACATACCATCATATTCTCGACCAAGGTGTTCGGCTGCTGGTCGTATTGCGCTCGCGAACATCACTACACGACGTTGTCTCACCGACGGGGGTTACAAAACGTCTGAAATCTTGTCTGGTCGACTATGAATATGCTAAAAGTGACATGCCATTGCCCGGCGTATAGCTAACATAGGCGCTTGGTTACAATATGAATACCTTTACATCTTTGACATTCGGATATGTTTTAATTTTAATCAAATTACATGTAGTGCATAGCTGCAATCCTCGGCCATGCGCTTATGGGTGACATGTCATTTAGTGTGAATGGCAAAAAAATGTTGGGAAGTAGAGCATATCCCACCGTACGCGTCTGGAATTTGCGTACCACGACATTCGAACCTAATTGTACATAAGTTGTGTTCGCAAACACTTAGGTGTCGCTGCAATCAGACAGACCTTCGCTGGTTGCACATTATTTTTAAATAATTATTGCCCTTCATTAGGCAAGATAATCTTTGCCCAAGACATCCTGAGTGTGAAAGGTGAACAGAAGGCGAGACAAAAAGTCGGTGTCGTTGCAACTTGGAATTTCTGTAGTTTCGTTCAGCTAACTACAGTACGATAAAAAACGAAGCAGACAGGACAGACGCCGTGGCCTGTCCCCATCGTTTCTTCCTGGAGTGTTGTTACCTGCTTCACGAAACTAGATGTATGCAACGACCCAGAAATCAATGCGTGTGCCTATTGTTACGAACGTGATTACGTTAATAAGGGTCGTTGCGGCTATGCGTGATGTAATACCGCATTCTTTGCCCTGAATATGTTCATAAGGGAAGTACAAGCATAGTACAACATAATAATGCATTTATTCGAGGCAGTAGACAACTTGGCTTAATCTCTGCTTGCAGAGTGTGGCGCGGACGAGCAGAAAAGGTACTGCAGACACGAAACAGTCAATGACAATGGTTGCTCCGGGCTAATTCCGCATCAGTGCGGTCATGACGATGCGAAGTGTCTTTGTTCGGATGGCAAGTATCGGCGACCCGATGGAAAATGTGTAGAGCGGAAACAATGTGGTAAGTCCAGCAATCCTGCGTTTTTAGGCACACATTTTCAATATTCAACATGGGAAACTATCAAGGGAATTGTAATATTTTTAGGGTATCGAATGAGCGCGGACAGAAGGGAATGATCTTCGGTGTTACTCTTTTCATTGGCATTAGATAAGTGGTTAGTTAAGGAAGAATATCACTTGTTTGCTAAAATTGACTTCCAATGGGGAATAGTATGACACAGTATTATTGAAACCGATCGCAAGTAGAATGCAGCGCATATTGTTACGAGACAGAGTGGCTTCCAGTGGCGCATGGGCTCAGGACAGAGCCAGCGGAAGACAAGGAGGTCAAAGAGCGTTGCAGCGAGGTGGGAGGCGATCGCTGTCGTATAGAGAAAAGTTCTTTGTGCGTTTTGTTTGCGTGTCAAGCGTGTTCGTGACATTTATGGTGGCAGCGGTGGGACGCGACACTATGGCACGCCCGAAGGACGAACTGCTTAGTGTGTGCACTTCTTGAAGAGGTTCTGGCGCGATGTGATCGGAATTGGGAGGCGCTAATACAGCGACTTAACAATACACTGACAAGCGGACAAATGCTTTCTACTACAATGGTCCCTCAAGTTTTCAAGGATTCGAATGATCAAGTATGGGAAGCACGAATCCAAAGGCGAGAAGAGTTAGTAAGGATGCAGCAAGTGCTTGAAGAGTTTGTACAGAAACAGAAGGCGTGCCTAGAGCTTGTACGAAAAGAGCACGTGTGTCAGGAGTTTGCAGAGGAACACCACGCGCGTGAGCAGCCGTCTGAGGATAGTGTTGGTAGTTAGACGCCACTAGAACATGCTCATGACGAAGGCGCAAAAGACAGGGGTGACGAAATAAAAAATTCACAGCATATCCACGGAGTGAATGATGATGAGTGGGCGAAGCTCCTGAAGTTCATCGTAGATCCTGCCGAGTTCCGGATTATATATATATATATATACTATATAGTATATATATAATATATATATATATACTATATATATACTATATATACCAATACACAATACCAAATGTACGAGGTGTAATCAAAGACAAGACGTTGACAGGATACGCTCACTATATAGAACTAGCTGAGCTCAGAACAACACCAACGTCAACGTCGTCTTCTTCGCGATGAGTCAGACCTGCTGCCGGTCTGCTCCACTACAATAATATATTATATATAGATATATATATAGTATATATATTATATATATATATACACGCCGCCTTGGCCTCGAGTGGCGCTGCCTAACACTCCCAGGATAATACCTACATAAATACACAATAAATGGACGGGGGTACGACTGCCCTTGTACCTCAGTTCGTAGGCATCGGACGCGACATCCGAAGGTCGTGGGGTCGGGTCCGACCGAGGGCAGGTTTGTCTTTTCGTCCACTTTAATTCCTTTCTACTTTCTCCACAATTACAATACCACAATTAACTTCCCCTATGTTTTCCTAGGCTTCATTGTCTGTTTGCTCATTAAGTTGTTTCTAACAAATAAAGAACGAGCCCTTGACCCCTTCCCTTTCGTTATTTCATAGCTTGGGCCTCGTTGCGGCAGACTTGGTGCCTTAGGTAGCATGCGAGGGCTTATTGGGCAGCAGCCATCTCGTCTAAGTTCACGTTCTACGTGACGCCTCCTGGCAAGAAAGTGTGTTCTACACACGCCGCCTTGGCCTCGACTGGCGCTGCCTAACACTCCCAGGATAATACCTACATTAATACACAATAAAGTGGACGGGGGGACGACCGCCCTTGTAGCTCAGTTGGTAGAGCATCGGACGCGACATCCGAAGGTCGTGGGTTCGGGTCCCACCGAGGGCAGGTTTGTCTTTTCGTCCACTTTAATTCCTTTCTACTTTCTCCACAATTACAATACCACAATTAACTTCCCCTATGTTTTCCTAGGCTTCATTGTCTGTTTGCTCATTAAGTTGTTTCTAACAAATAAAGAACGAGCCCTTGACCCCTTCCCTTTCGTTATTTCATAGCTTGGGCCTCGTTGTGGCAGACTTGGTGCCTTAGGTAGCATGCGAGGGCTTATTGGGCAGCAGCCATCTCGTCTAAGTTCACGTTCTACGTGACGCCTCCTGGCAAGAAAGTGTGTTCTACACACGCCGCCTTGGCCTCGAGTGGCACTGCCTAACACTCCCAGGATAATACCTACATAAATACACAATAAAGTGGACGGGGGGACGGCCGCCCTTGTAGCTCAGTCGGTAGAGCATCGGACGCGACATCCGAAGGTCGTGGGTTCGGGTACCACCGAGGGCAGGTTTGTCTTTTCGTCCACTTTAATTCCTTTCTACTTTCTCCACAATTACAATACCACAATTAACTTCCCCTATGTTTTCCTAGGCTTCATTGTCTGTTTGCTCATTAAGTTGTTTCTAACAAATAAAGAACGAGCCCTTGACCCCTTCCCTTTCGTTATATATATATATATATATATATATATATATATATATATATATATATATATATATATATATGGGTGGCCGGTGAACGGTTCTCCAGCGCGAGCAGTCGGTATTTTTCAATAAGAGACTCGCTAGAGGACGCTGCCTGCGTCATGCTTGTCTCTCGCGGGTGAGGGCGCGTTCTCCTTCTTTGCGAGCTGGTAGCGCGTGCATCGAAGTAGTAGCGCGCTCCTAGTAGCACGTTCCTAGTAGGTAACGCGCTACAACGAACGGATAGGCTCAAACCTTAGGGAGCTTCACCCCTAAAAACAATGTGCAGAGCTAAATCCTGAGGCCTTATGTGCGACAGCAGCTGCAAGTGCTGCCTTGGAGGCAGTCACGGAAACGCTGGCGCATTGTACCGAGCACTCGACTTCCGAATTCAGCTAGCCTTCTGACCAGCGCCGGACAAATTGTCAAGTCGACGCGATCCCGACATGCATATGCGAAGCGGTACTGCTTGACAGGAGGACCCTGGCGGCCCCTAGCGTTCAGTGCTTCAACAAAAGAACGAAGACAGTTGAGCAGCCGTTCCTGCCGCAGCCACCGAAGAAATGGTCCAAGCCCGCGTCCACATATCTCCTACTTGAGACGTACCAGAAGAACCAGGTTCCGTGGGGTACAGTGTTAAAGGAGAAACTCCGACCCGTTGAATATCATGTAATATATACATTACATTCACTACCCGAACCACGCAGAGGAGCAATATCACTGAGAAGCTACTGGCAGCCAACTCTATTGGCAACGTTATGCTGAACAATTCCACACGCAATTCGAACCAACGAATGACAATTGAGAGCAACAATGTGGAAAGAGAGCATGCAAACGCTTTTCGTTTCGACACGGCTCAGTGCCCAATGGCACAAAACAGCAGGGCAGCCTGCGACCATGTGCCGAGCGCTAGACTCATGGTAACGATGGCATGTATTTGCGCAGCAAACTTGCGCGCCACCGGAAGGATCATCCACTATGTTCGCTGTAGCACCGTACCCCCCTGTCGAAGAACGCAACCATAATCCTCTACAGCAATGTAAGGTTTCCCTACCTGCTCCTCCTACACTTCCCCCCTCCCGTAGTGGAAATCCACACGAACTGCACCCTGTCGGTGAACGTTACTTGACTGCTGATGCGCATAGTCTCATTATCCCTCTGCCTCGGTCGGTGGAGAGATGTTACCGGACAGGGTGACCTCCAGTGGGGCATGGGGTCAGGACACAGCTATGAGAAGACGACGAGGTTGGAGAGCGTTGCAGCGAGGTCGGGGGCGATGGCTGTCGTATTACGTAGAGCATTTTGTGCGTTTCGTGTGTGTGTAAAGTGTGGTCGTGACAATATGCAGACGGGGTTCCCTATAAAACTATGGACCTTGTCTGTAAAGTGCAGGTTCCATATAAAGATCTGTCATGGGGATGGCAGTTAAAATGTTAAAGTTATATCAACGCGTACGTGCTACGCACTTTAGAGGGTAGTTAGAGCTTGCATAAGCTTTCTTTTGCGCGTCGCGGAACATTTAGTGAAGACAACGAGAAACTACGAATCGTCTTTCCCGTACGGAATGATTGTACTGGTTCACTCGCTGTTGAAGATTCTGTTATTGCGGTGAAAAAGTAGTCTAGTTACTGGGTGACATGCTACGCATTAACTGTAGCTGCACACACTTCACGTTCCTGCCACCCATTCCGCAAATCTGCGTGAATACCGCGTGTCGGCAACCTAGTGCACGTTTCGAAGTTTCGAAGTGGTGCGGCCTCGAACATGGCCACATGTTCGACGCAGTGCAATGGTGGCGTCATGAACCCACTGAGTGAGTAGCAGGAGCCAGTAAGAGGGACGATGCTAGGAAAGTCCGCTGCGCCTACCTTTCCCTTGAAGACTACGCTCCCACAAGGTTCAGTTGTCATGAGGGCTCCGTCAGTAGTAGTCAGAAATGACAGCGACAGCTCCATGCGCCAGAAGAAGCCTCGAAAGAGTGGTAAAGCTGTGGAAGATCGGTTCTTAAAGCCTAACGAAAACGTGGTCATGTCTGAAACATGTCGCGCATGACCCAGTGGTCAACGTGTGTCCGAACTCTTCCCTGGACTAATAAGCACGTCCCAGCTATCGCCTATGTCTGCATAACTGAAGGAACAACAACGGAGCGAGCGCTTCAGAAACGCTTTGCAAAAACCGCTGCCAAACTAACGTTGCCGCCATGTCACGGTTCTCCTTTGGACGCGAGCTAGCAGCTCCTGCGGACATAACCTAGAAGCTCCCGCGGAGATTGTGCAGGGCGCTCTGCGCGATGGTCTTGAGAAAGCACGCACAACACCGTGTCGGGTGACTAGCTAGTCTAGAAGTCTGAAGAAATATCTAGATATGTAGCTGTCGTTCTAATTCTTAGGATAAAAAACTTCGAATTGCTAAAAGTATGTGGAGGCGTTGCTGAAACAGTCAGGTTCCTAGATGGCGGTTTGCTCAGAACTGTAGCAGTTGTGCGTAATTACTTGGGCGTAAGGCAAACGCGTCTTGGGACGCAGCCTAGAGCCGATCACTCGTCGAGGCACCGCAAATGGCATTTCTTGAGACTAGTTTCTAAGCCGGGTTGTTCTGAAAGCAAGGACGCGTTGAGATGGAGGTCGCAGCGTTCCAACATCTCGGAAGGGGAAGAGCGCGGTGTCATCAGTGCTGCACTGACAGGTCATCTCAGAACTTGATGTCTATAGTCATTATTGCAACCGTAGCAGTTGCTTTGCGATATCCTACGAGCGTGATTACTAAATTCACTTCGTTAGCACCAAGGAATGAATGGTAATTTGCGCTTCATCAACCATCACATGGAGGCCTAATTGGTCTAACATAGTGTGTGGCCGGAATCCCACAAAAAAAAAGAAGTCGTCACTTTACCCACAATTCAAATTTCCATCTAGTTGTGGTTGCGAATAGACATTATTCAGCGTCAGCATGTTAAAGCCCCACAAATCTATGGACATTTGGAGTAGAAATGAAGGTGCAAATTTTACAGCGTAAGCAGTTATGAGATCACAACAAGGGCCATTTTTGGTGCCGTAGTTGTCCTCTGCTCCCGTCGGTGCCCGTAACCACTATGGCGGAAATTTTAGAAGGAATAACCAGGACCGAGAAGTATTCGACCTCGCCCTCTGCGTGGATTCGAACCCACGCCCTCTGCGCAGCAGTCGAGCATTCTACCACTGAGCTACCACGTCTGTGCTTGAAGAATCATCCCTAAATAACCTGAACAGGCATAACATCTGCAGAAGAATCGCATTAACAAATGTAATGTTGCGTGGCAGAATAATAATACGACACTACACGTCGCGGAAAGTGGGGTGCATAACGAGTTCGAGGAATCACTTGAAAAACACAGTTGCGCATGGTTCGTAGCTCTGCACCCGTTACACTGCGAAGTATAAAATGCTAGGTGCACGAAACGAAGCACGTGCTTAGCTTCGCACAACCGGAGGAAACGAACAGGGTGGTCCACTCGGGTTATGAACAGGACTCACAATGCGCTGCCACTGTGAGTCCTGTTCATAACACGAGTGGACCATGCTGTACGTTTACTCCTTTCCAACAACTTCGTAGCATATTTTCAATCTACATAAAGATCTTCTTAATAAGCAAGTCCAGATTTACAAGAGCGCTTATCACCCGTAGTCATGAAAATTATTACGTGCTGCAAAATTATCCTAGAAGATTCCTGAATACTTGGCGCTTCCAGGATGTTAATGATGTTGCTAGGGGTAAGTTACCATTTATCTAAATATGTTTGTAATGCGATGTATTTAAGGTGAAGCTTCACAGTGTGTATTATGGGAGTACGCGTAATTGCTAATTGCTGTTATCTTTTCTCAACAATCTTCTTTCTCGGACTCATCTCCAAAAATGCAACGCCGAAGTCCCACCAACCATGAATGTAGCACAGGTAAGCTGCTACAAATATGCATGCACACACACATACTTTTAGTACAATAAACTCTATTTCCAGCGTTCTTTAAGATATCGTAACCACGGAGTGGCTACCTTACCAATCCTTCTCAAACAATCATTATTCACAAACAAACTTCACATAACGGTAAAAATACTCGTCATCCGCTGAAAGAAAAGGCAATGCTTATCGCAGAATACGCGAAGACAGTCGGCAGGTGTATCTAATTGCCGCTTGCGCGCTGCTTTTGTGGTCCAATCTATTCTCAAGATATATGCAGGTGGCGCAGAGCTAGCGTACTTATCTATAATGCCAATACAGCGAGGTAGCTATAAATTGTGGTCACTGGCGGGCGGCTGAATGGTGCAGGACGGTGCGTCATGTTGTCTTCAGTAAGCTGGAAGCTTACCTAATGAAACACTAAGGTTACTATTTGCAAAATATTCGAACTGTTGTCTACTCCAGCGAAATGCTTCACCTCAGTTAAGTTCTAGAAAAACAGCGCAAAGTATGAGTATTCAACAACTGCGTCAAGCCCTTCATGACGATGTTGCGCCCATCCAATTCTATCGATACAGGTGTGGGTGGGACATCTTCTATAAACGTTTGCCCGAACGCATCGAAGGCGAACGAAGGCTATGTGTCTTAGTGCCGATGTAGCTTTCAGAAAATAATCTTGTAATGGGCGGGCGAGAAATGACAACTTCGGCGTGTTTAGATACAGTCCTCTTTATTACAGTGAAGCTGTTATGATCGCCGTTATTCCGTGTGTCGTATATAGAAAATTATCATCGCCACGCCCCGTCATATTCAAACTTCGTTACAGCATACTAACAACTTGCATAACCGCGTGAGGCGATGTCACCACTAGTAACATGGTCCCCTCCTCCCGAATTCAATCTTGGTTATAGTCGTCACCGACATGACCACGTAAGACGACATGCCATCTAGCCATGTCTCCCTGCTAAAATCAAATTTGCTTACACCATTGGAGTAACTTACATGACACTAAGAGGACCCATAACTAGTCACGTCTCCCTGACAAATTCGAAACTTGTTTACGGTAGAGTAACCACTTATATAAATCGCGTAAGATAAGACCATTGGTCATGTGAGTCCGTAAATTCAAACATGGTGACAGCATAGTCGTTACGTGCACGACCACTTATAGTGCCATTACGATTAGTCGCGTGTCCCTGCCAAGTTCAAGCTAGCCAAGCCAGAAAAATCTAACTGAACAAAACGCCATACTCGGGAGTGTTTCATAGTGTGAAATAGATTTGTGTGCCCAAACGACGGGACGCAAAAAATAGCGGACGAAAGAACAAGCGCTCATTACAAACTGGTTTTATTTCGGGCGAAAAGTCAAATACAGTAGCCAGTAGTTTTTATAACGCCTCTTACAAATATTTGAACTGAATACAACGAAAGAAAACAGTGTTCTCCGTTGGCTGGGGCCGTGCCGCCACCTGGAATCGGCACAGCGAAATATCGTCATAGCACCAAAGAACACCTATAGTTCGGCCTAGGTAAGGTAGTGTCAGCACTCTCGCTGAGGCGCTGAGGCTCTCGCTGAGCTCGGTGCGTTTCGGTCATTTCACTTTCGTAAAAAAATACATACGAAATACATAAAAATGTGTCCAGCCACATTTTTTATGCAAAAGGCGCCCAAACACGCGCGTGTTAAGGGGTTTGCTTTATGCACGGCTGATGCTGAAGCTGTGCTCCGGCTGCAGCCCTATACACAGTCGTTCCGTGCACGGACACGTCCCCTTTCTGTAGCGCGTAATTGCATCTACGGCGGCTTCGGGCGAACAAGGTAACTGGCCAAGCAAGTATAGTAACACTGGATTGCTTCACGAGCTATACCGCGAACACTTCACATAGAGGGATAGTGCACTCTTTGTAAAAACTAGTATAACAAGGGGTAGGCTTACTCCTTCTCGCGGGTCTGGCTGGTTGACATGTCCACCGGTGGCACAAGAGAGGCCTGTCTCACTGATAGGTGGTCCGTCTCAATTTTCTTCGAGGGAAGAGGGTCCTCTCTCGCAGGTAGACACGAGCCTGTTCCCACGAGGAGCGGTATGAGGGCTGGCGCGCGGCACTTAAAAGGCCGGCCGGGACGGAAAGGGCGGTCGGGAAGCGTGTGTTATCTTCGCTCCCTTCGCTCCCGTCGCAGGTGCGCGCTTCCACACACGTTAAGTGAAGGAAACGGGCGTGCGTGCTCCCACACCTCCTTACGGTATCCCTGCTGCGGCCAGTGTCTTCACTCCGGGGAACAAAGGCACACATTCGCACTCATAGCATGCGCGGCGCCGATCCCTTGTCAGCGACAGTTCGTGCTCATGTGCCCGGTACTTGACACATCGGTTCGTTTGTCAGTTATAAGACTTCTGCAGCTCAGTTGCATCTCACACACTGTCTTCTGCACACGGTGTCTGCACGGCCAGACGCTGATATGATGTCAGGTATGTTGTGCCTTGTCGCCACTTTCTTGATGTTCCATGATGAAGGCAAGAACCTCGCGCCTTATGTCGCTCTTCTATCGTCCCTTGTTCTCGTCTTGGTAGTTTGCTTTCTGGACCAGGGACTCCACAGCAGTGAAGACCGCGGCTGTTCCATTCGTTGGGAGAAATTGACTTGGGCTGTGTGTTCGCGACTCTTGCGGAAAGAATATTTTAAAACATTCGAAGCAATGGCTCACTTTACAGTCTTCGAATGAGCCGAAATAAACGGCAGGAAAAGCTTGCAGGAGCCTGTATTATAGGGGCAGGAGGCATGTGAGTTCGACAAGCTTTGCTTGAAATCCTAAAATTGCAAGTGGGCTTCTATAGAAAGCTCGCGAATAAGAGCTCCTGCTCCTGCTTACGGAATGTGTCCAACACGCAGTGAAAATCTGAAAATTGCTAAAGGTATCGTCAGAACTAAAACATTGCTTCTTCAAAACAACTAAAATATCATGATCAGTTCATCTGCATGCCCTAAACACCTTCTGTTCATTAGGAGCACAAACAAAACGCCTGTCTATAGCAGACAAAATATTGCATATTCTCAGTGTGACGCATGAATCTGTACACATACCGCATTTGTCTACACATAAAGCTTTGCTGGGAAAGGAAACAGCAGCACCTAAATAAAGATACAAAAGGGACATAAGGTGTTCGAGACTAATTTCTGGAGAGTGTAGGATAGAGCGCGTGGCTATAGTATAAGCAAGTCTTGCGTTGTTAACACTTCATTATGAACTAATTCTTGCTCTTTACTGAAACAGTACCGCCCTATTATTTTCCGGGCACACTTTCATGGCAACGAACAATTCATAATGCGTAATATAACAACACGAGTCTTGTACTTCAACAGAGAAGAAAAATGCCTATTTAAGCATTCCTATGTGCCATTTCAGCAACTTCTCGCAAACGTTTTTTTCATGCGAAAGAGTCATGAACAGTCAAATGTTTGAGAAGGTCCCAGCTACTGTCCACTTGCCAGGATCCCGCCTCGATGACAATAGATCTAAAGACAATGCAATCTGTGGAGTTTCGCAGTAAAATATATAGAGATCTTTACTTCCTAAAATGTACTTAGCCGCTTTGTAAAGTTCAATCTAGTTACATTTTGCCACCTCTGCCCATGGAATCAGCCACATCTTTCTTTCTCTCGGAACTCGACGACATCCCATTATCGCAAAATAAAAGCAGTGCGATTTTGGCTACACGGATGCTTCTGAATTTGTTCGGCGAAGGCAAAAGTCTTTTTCAGAAAACTAAGATCGGATGCATTCTTCTGGGGACTCTGACAGGAAATAATTGGTTTTCTTTGCGAAATTTAAAGGCGTGGTCGGGCATGCTCTGTAGTTCAAACTGAACACCCTAAAGGCGGTTGGGATGTTAGCTGCGAAGAAACAGGGAGATAAATTTACGAAAATCTAACATAAAACAAACGTTCCTCTACCGTAAAATGTCCAATATTGTGGCTTTATTGTTTTGCTTCAATAAGGTCCTCAATTTATGTAGATAATACGTCTAAAGATAATAATACCAGCCATTCCTCTATTGTGCATTAGGTACACGTGCACGTCTTGTACTCCCGCAAGGTTGATGTCTACAATTTAAAACTCAAAGTAGCCTATCGCACTCATTATCTTAACACGTATGAGGAAAGGGTCACTTACTATCGGGAAATTTCGAATGTGACAGGTCTAAAGACTGCATTTTTAATGAAGCGTGCCCTAGAACACAGTCCTACAGCATTTCCGTCAACATAAATGCAGAGGTTGTTGGCGCGAGGATCACCACATCGCTATGGTCATAACATCCATCTATCCATCCGTACATCCCTCTATCCATCCATCCATCCATCTCTTCCTAGCCACTCACTAGGAATAACAGAGCAAGAATTGGGTTCTCATGTTAAAATTTGCAATATTTCACCTACGTCATAGTCAATCCCCAGTGTTGGGTGCGTGATGAAAAAGATGCGATCCCGAGATGAAGAGACAAAATAACAGAAACACTCTTGTGTTGCTTGGGATTCACTCTCACGTGCGAGTAACAAAGTCTATCTCGCTCCACATTGAAGAACTTTTAGAGTCTTCAATTGTTTTCAGAAACACCGATGTTCAGTCTGAATCAATCCAAACGCTCTCGCACTAACAAACAGGTTTCTTTATTCCACATGTTCCGGCGTCATGGCGGCTCGTGTAATGGAAATGTTTTTTTCAGTAGCGCTCGCCCAACTACTCCGTCCGATGTACCATGCCAGGAACAAAGGCATCTTTCTTCGCCGGTTAGTCGGATGCCTTTTTTCGCCTAGGCTAGACTTCCTTACAAACAAACCGTAATAACTGACGCAGTTTCGCATTCCATGGAAGAAAGATCTGTGAATTGAAGGATTGCGACAGTCGACTCAAAACTTTTATTTCAACAATACTATTATTGTGTGCTGGGCAGCGCCATTTTATGCGGGATTAATTATTTCTATTTACCCAGTTTCTCAGGGAAAATGACCACCTCGCTTTGGTCGGTATGACGGAAATTCCAAACGGACCTCCCACTAGATGTATGACATCGGTACTCTCGTGGAGCACTACGGACTACGTTGGTCATAACGTATCGTATCAACAGAAAGCCCAAGTAAGTATTGAATTGAAGCCTTCTTCAGCGCGTGTCATGTCATGTGGGTGAAGGTGAAGATAACTCGTCGCACTATCACAGAATATGAATCCCACGCGTGTTTTTTTACTTTATACGCTTTTGGAAGCTAACGCCACTGCCCTCATTACGCATATAAACAACGCCCTATGGAAGAACGCACTTGTGAAATTTTCAAGGAAATGCATGTTGCCGTATAGCAATAATATTCACAAAGACCAATGTGACTCTTGACACACTTGCGACGATGCCAGCAATATGCGCGAATTTTCCGGTTGATCGGCAGGAACTGTAAGGTGCGGTGTGCATGAGTCGAGACTGTTTCGTGTTGTTGGCTCATTGAACTACGCTGGGGCCGTGGCAGGCTGGTACACAAGGGGTTGCAAATGATAGGCAAACGACAACATTTTAGCGTATGTCCGAATCACTTCTGTTAAAGAGCCGCGATCCTTTTAATCTAACGCTTTTCTGAAATCAATTACAAGATATAAAAATGTTACGTACAAGTATATGCGCCAGCATATTAGTGTCAAATTTCAAGCTGTGTTTTCAAGTGTTCCCGCTTATTTGAAGCACCGTCGTGACAATAACTATTGACGAAAGTTTGATCTACTTATGGCCAGGTACCGATTTCACCTGTTAAATTCACCAGCCACTTCGTGATTCCTGCAATGCAGTATGTGGTGCATGTGTTCCCGGAATCAAGGCAGTTGCACACCGTGAAAAAGCGTCGCAATTCATAACATCGAATCTGTTCTTTCGTCGTTAATAGTAACCCCACTGGCAGGGGCCTTAAGTTATACATGTCCTGACCTATCAGTTACGTTAGTAACACATACATACTCCGCAAAAACTGCTCGCGTATCGGGCGGAAGGATCACTTATTGGTCCTTTCGCCACAATCGATACAGAATTAGCTGTATCGCCTACGATTCCTCCGCAGTAAGTGTATCTGATATAGAGACGAAGCTCCTTAGCGTCGAGGCTTGTCCTTGTCGCGTCGTAGCCACGCTCGTGCACGAGATTTCTCTCTCTCTCTTCCATGTGTTGTCGTAAGAGAGAGCGAACGGTGCGCGCTGACTATGGAAACGCTCTTTCTTCGATGAATGCTTTAAGGCTGTTTCACACGCGAGGGCGAAATCCCTCTTCTTCGTGGACCGAATAGTCACGTGATCAGTTGCATCTCGCGCAGCCGCGGAGACGTCGCATGCACGCCATAGAGCTAATATACAGACGCTAGCCCATCTCAGCCGCATGACTCAGCCCGCTTCAGCCGCAATGTACAGGCAAAGAAACTCGGACGGGGGGTTATGCGTCGAAAGAGCTTTCTGCACCTGACAGAATGAACCATACTTAACACGTACAGTGGCGGTCAAAATTTTGCGGACCACGGGAGCGCGTGGCGGATTAATATCCAGGGACTTTATGGCGGATAGCACAGCGGCGCCTACTGACGGCTGCCTGGGAAGCTCGAGAGGGCGCACTGCGCACGCGCGCCCTTTTTTACCTGCCAGCCAGCTCGTTCGCTCCCTTGAACAGCTCGCGGACCGGAACGCCAGAATAAGCGCAAGGTGTCACTTCTGCTGTCGCCGCGGAAACGCCGAGCGGTGATATCGCGACGAAAACACAATTTGTACTGGCAATGCTCGTTGCGCCCCGCATTGTATAGGCCTTAGTCCCAGAAGCTCCGCAGCGACGGAAACATGCATACGGCGTCAGCTTTTCGGAAGTCGACCTTTGTGATAAGGTTACTCAACAGCGATGCCTTTTGCGCTCTATTGCGGTAAGCCAATGCACATATTAATACTCCTTATACATGTTATGGGCTCGTACACATCCAGATATCGAGCTGCTGTAGAAAAGACGCAGAGAAGTGAACGGAAACAGACGTGCTTTGTTTTCTCGAGAACCGAAAGAAATCCTGGGCGATTAAAGATGCGTAACGAAATTCAAGACTCGCTTACATTTCCAAAGATGGCCATCACATTCTCCACATGGAGTAGCTGAAGACGAAGTCGCATTAAATTGTGAATGTCTCCCTTGTTCAAGCATCTGTGTGGTTTTCGCTCTCCTTGTTTAAAAAATACTGCGGCTAATTTCAGGAAAGCACAAGTGAACTGAAAATGTTTGTCTGGTTTGTTAATTTCCTAGTGAAGTATATTCATTTTAAAGTGAACCCTGCAAATCGGGCACTCGATAGATGCCTGCGTGCTTGCAGCACATCCGCAGTAGCAATCCGCTCGTGTCATATGTTGTCTAATTCATCGCTTCTTCTCGTCGCGATATCACCGCTCGGTGTTTCCGCGGCGATAGCAGAAGTGACACCTTGCGCTTATTCTGGCGTTCCGGTGCGCGAGCTGTTGAAGGGAGCGAACCAGCTGGCTGGCAGGTAAAAAAGGGCGCGCGTGCGCACTGCGCGCTCTCGAGCTTCGCAGGCAACCGTCAGTAGGCGCCGCTGTGCTGTCCGCCACGCGCACCCGTGGTC
Source organism: Hyalomma asiaticum (assembly GCA_013339685.2). Taxonomy (NCBI): domain Eukaryota; kingdom Metazoa; phylum Arthropoda; class Arachnida; order Ixodida; family Ixodidae; genus Hyalomma; species Hyalomma asiaticum. The sequence goes on along the minus strand of CM023490.1, from coordinate 84,883,098 downwards.
CGTAAAATTTTGACCGCCACTGTACGTACGTACGGTTATATGGGTTTCTGTACGTATGTTGAATATCACGCGCGGATCGTTCCGACACAGCGATAATCGACAGGATCGCACTGACAACGCCGGGTGCACCGCGTCGACTGAGAACTCCGCGTGTAGTCTCTCGGCTTTTTGCTGAGACAGCTTCCCAACTTCACGGACGGTCACCGTTCCACATTCCAAGGTTCCATCGCCGGGGATAACGAAACGTGTTCTTTGAAGGCCTTGATTTACCAGCTCTGATCGTAAACAGGATAGCTGCTGCCGTCTATTGGCTCTGATTTCCTCCGCATAGCCCTCGAGATTGGCGCACCTATGCGTCATTTCGGAGTCTATGGGTTTACATACTTTGTAGCTAGATTAATACGGGCTACTGTCCCCAAGAATAGCGTGAGAGTTGCAAGACGGCATCGACCACGGGGGACCCCTCTCCCATGCACGGGCCCTATGGCGAGCTTTGCCTCTAGAGTCACTACATCAACTCTATGATGCACACAGGCGGAGCGCGGCTCGTGGAATCCTCGTGTATACTCTCGACTCCAACGCTTATGCAACGCTTGTCTCGGTTCCAACCGGGAAAACCACTCGCCTGTTCCACTGTCGCACAACAAAACGCATTCGGTCGTTGCCGCAAAGAAAAAACACGCGACTTTAAACCGGCAGCCTGCTTCCTAGTCATGCCAATCACGTGGTCGTGACACACGCAGCACTCGAGACGAACTGTTTATTGGGCGAACTTGTGCCGAGCAAAACAAGGCCAATCACAACTCACAGCAACAGCGGCGTGAAAAATCGTCGGTCGACGGAAAGACTGACAAGCGGCGTAATGCGTCGGCTTTTATACACGCGTCATAACGCGTTCTCGCCTTATCTCTGGAATTCCAGAAGTCACTGAAATGTACGCGTCAGGCATGCCAAGTTTCAAGAATGATCGACACTGTTCCCGAAGTGACATGCAAGATAAACGCGGCCCGTGTTGCGCGTAACGGAAAGTGATAACGGCGCTCCCCGCAAACAATCACAGGCGATAACGGCGTTCTCTTAAACAAACGAAAACAACCGCACGTGTCAAAAGGCTTGACGCTGAATCCTCTCGATCGACAGCAGACTATCGTCAAACGGGCGGGTGGGAATAGCGCCGACACATTTCCATACGTGCCGCGAGCGGAGGAGACCGGACGAAGCGAAGGCGGCGAGTTTCCATGATGCGCCGTCACGTGATGCGCCGTCCGCTGCGAAAATTCCTCGTCCGTTCCCTCGTGTGAATACACCTTAAAGCTCGCAAGGAACGAGAACGCGCCGTCGCCCGCGAGAGACAACGCTGATGCAGGAAGCGTCTGCTACCGAGTTTCTTGATGAAAAAAAAAACCGACTGCTCGCGCGGCACGACCGTTCACCGGCCACCCCAAGGACAAAAAGCCCTTCCAGGATTTTTGTCCATGGACCAAACATCTGTCCACGTCCACGTCTTCAAGGTCGCTTGAGAAGTAGGAGTGGAAGGAAAGGCACTTTCATTCAAAAGTTTAGCACGGACATTGACCGTTTGGGGATGTAAAGCGTACAGCAGATCCTCTCATCATTCCGCCGCTCTAGAATGAAGCCGTGAACTGCGTGGACGAGAGGAAGACGCCAGGCCGAAGCGTTAGTTACAAAAAGACGCAGCTATGAAAGCGTCCAAGCAGATGCAAATTCACTAGAAACAGGCGAAGTAGTAGCGAACATAAAGTGGTTTATATTCACTGGATGGTTGCGACGGCTTCAAAAGGTAGAACATATCCAACGTGTGCGGTGTCATGTGGGCCACAGACAAGGAGAAGGTACCTGCAAATGGCAGACTTTTGAAAGTAAGCTGTATGGTTATTGTCGTATGAGGCTGTATATAATCATAGATTCTTTTGCAAGATATGTGAGGACGGTTACACGTGCGAACGAGTTTGCTTCAAGAACGGCGCGGCGGCCGCCGTGCGAGTCTCAAAAGTCGTTTCTCGGGCGCCCTGCGATGCTGCGATAAGGTTAGCAAAACTTGAAAAAAAATCGCCATCAGCGCAATTTGTTGGTGAGGCACACGACTTAGGAGCACATGACAGAGACGGAGTGGAGATGCCTATCGAAGGACTTCACGCTCTAGTCGAAGGGAAACTCATGGACGCAGACGACGTTTCTCGCAGACGTAGTCTCGTCGTTGTGCACAGAGGTACCGCACTTTTCGCTTTCTTTCTAAATAGAATTCGTCCATCCGAAATAACTTTTTTGCATGCTCTATTTCCCACTTTGTTGTTTTACGGGGTGGCGACACACATATGAGTCCTCGCTTTGAAACCCTAAGGAGTTCAGTGTGTCTCACTAGCAGTAAACGTGTCTGTTCTTTTTTTTCTTGTTAGCACAAGAGCGTTTTATACTGGCATTCACCAAGATTTTACTGGCTTACTCGCGTCACAGAGGTAGGCAGTCGTCAAAAAATGTACACAAGGACCTAAAAATTACTAAGTACCTCCATGGCAGGTGGTCGAACCCACAACGATCTGGGATATGTTAACGGCGATGAAAATCTCGACAATAGCACCTATCTGCAGCACGTGGATCAAAATAGGTATTTCCTTGCTTTGAATAAAGAACAAGTAGTGGTTTCACAGCCAGCACTGCAATTTTAGGAGACGTACGCTGTGGTGGTCTAGAAGTTACGGTGTTTTAATGCAAACCCAAAAGACCCGGATTCCATAACGGCGACAACGGAAGCTTTTTGGATAGATCAGAAAATCACACGGGTGCGTGTACCTGCGGTCGTTTGGGCAAGTTAAAAAACTCGAGTTGATCAAAATTTCCAAAGCACCCCACTACTGCGTTCCCCATAATCATCTCTTAGTTTCGGCACGTAAGGCCCCACCAATTATTAAACCAAGTCTGCGCTGACACCTGACGGAATACTAATCCGACCACTATGAATACGGACGCCTATACACCGAATTCAGCGGAGCGAAAGGCCCCGCCACGGTGGTCTAGTGGCTATGGTACTCGGCTGCTGATCCGAGGTTCGCGGGATCGAATCCCGGCCGCGGCGGCTGCAGTTCGATGGAGGCGAAATATTGAGGCCCGTGTGCTGTGCGATGTCAGTGCACGTTAAAGAAACCCATGTGGTCGAAATTTCCGGAGACCTCCACTACGGCGTCTCTCATAATCAATGGTGGTTTTGGACGTTAAACCCCACAAAACAACAACAAGCGGAGCGAAAGAAAGCCTTCTGTACCGAAATTTCGGGCCGCACAAGGAACTCGAATGTCCTTGCCTGCTAGCCTATTGACACGTACGGTTGTCCTGGTTTGTTTATGTGGAAAGCTGTTATTACTTTCCTGTGACACTTACGCTTGTTGTTTGTGACGAGTGGCGCTATGACTTTCCGTTACGCGCAGCGCGTGCCGCGTTTATCTCGTATGTTGCTTGGGGAACCGTGTTCGCCATTCTTCAAACTTTCCATGCCTGACGAGCACACTTGCGTGTCTTCTAGAATTTTAGCGATAAAACGAGAACACTTTATGAGGTCTTTGTAAAATCGGGCGCATTTAGCCATTTGGCAGTCTCCCCGTCGTCCGACGCCTGCGCATGCCGCTGTTCGCGCGCATTTTTTTCGCAATATGGCTTCCGCGTGCGTTTCAACGCTCCGTCTTCTCTTTTTGTGTGCCGTGCTTCTACTGTTCCGTCACCAATGCCTAAGTCATCTCCGGACTTGTGAGTATGCCTGGCACCTCGCTGCGCATCTTTCCGGAACCCCCGTGACAGTTACTTTCACACAGTCGTGTCGTCGATCAGTCGCCGTTAGGCCTGCTGCTGTCTTAATGCTACCTTATCGCCCCATTGGCCTTGCCACACCGCCGCAACTCTCCATTTGAACTCGCTTGTGCTGGGCGCCACTACTTCTCCCTATGTATCCTCCTCGCTGGTGATGTTTCGCCCAACCCTGGCCTGACGCAACCCATCTGTGCTTCCTGCACTAAACGAGTTCGCGATGACCAAGCGGCACTATGTTGCGATTGCTGCGAGGGCTGGTTTCATCGTCGCTGTGTTCATCTATCTATGGCTCAGTATCGCAAACTCGGATCCTGCAACGACCCCTGGATTTGCCTTGTTTGCTCGTTACCCCGGTTTTGTGACTCCCTCTTCGGCGGCACGCAGCTGAAGCTCCCCCATCCCTCAGTTAACTCCACCGCGACCACCTCTACGAGCCCGACTCCAACTACTCCGCGACCCCGCAAGGCTCTAGAATTTTGGTACAACAACTGCCGGAGTGTCAAGAACAAGCTCGTCGATTTCCGCTCCACGATATCTGCCCTGCCAGTCAACACCGTCGTCCTCCTCACCGAGACATGGCTGGACCCTGCAGTGCACGATGGGAAAGTTATGGATGTCTCGGCACACGCAATCTTCCGTAAAGATCGCCACGGTCGCGGCGGGGGCGTCCTCGCTGCTATCCCCCCGGGGATTCCCGTGCACCGTAGGCACGACCTCAGCACGATGACCTCGAGGCAATTTTCCTGGAGCTTCACCTTCCCCGTGGGTCTCTCCTTATTGGCTGTTTCTACTGCCCGCCCAAGTTACGTGATCACTCCTATATTCTGCTTGATGCTGCCTTATCCAAAGCAGATACAAAGTCACTCACCGCTATAGTGCTCTTTGGTGATTTCAATGCCCACATTGACTGGTGGCAACATGACGAGCCTCTTTCCAGTGATGCGGCCGACGACTCACTTATTGATATTGTCACCTCAGCTAACCTTCACAAAATCTGCCATCATCCCTCGTATGTATCGCAGCGCCGAGGAAGCTTCCTCGACTTGGTCTTCGTCCACAATATCGGCCGGATAACTTCATGTCAAGTCCTTCTCGGTCTCACAGGGAGTGACCACTCTGCCATAGAGATGTCTTATGCAACGACGCTACCACGCAAAGGCCACTTTGCACGCACATTGTGCCATTGTGGCAGGACAGACCTTGAGCACATGGCTCATCTGGCGCATTTTGCTCCCTGGTGCCTGACCACCGGGAGCTCCTGTTCCGAGAACTACGATCTGTGGTGCGATTTTTGTTCAAGCCATCCAAGCAGATTGCGTGCCTCCTTCCACCAGTAAAGCTCGACGACGAAGACCACCCTAGATTTCTCTCGACATCATAAATTTGGCTACATGCAAGTGAGCCTTATTTAGGCAAGCTGCCCAGTTAAAATGCCCCATAACACTCCAGAAAGTGAAAAAACTTCAACGTTCAATGAAGGCTACCATCCAGAAGGCTCATGATGACTATGCGCACGATATCGCTCTTAAGGCAAAGGAGAATCCCAAGCTCTTTTGGTCATATATTAACCGCTTGCAAGCCACATCTCACAAGCCCTGCTTCATGGACAATGCCATCCCCGTAACTGAGCCTTCGTCAATTGCTCAGCTATTTTGCCTCCCACTTTACATCGACATATAGCTCTGCCACTTCTCCTGACCCTGATCTCCTCGCCCAAGAGAAGAGGCAGAAGCCAGAGTCACTGCTCCTGCAGCCTCTATCACTACTCTGTCCTTTTCCCTGGACGACCTGAACGAGGCTGTACGTCTCATTAGGCCATCCCGAAACCTAGGTTCAGATTATATCGTCCCTTCATTTTTCAAACTTCTCTACCCTCATATATCCCACTCTCTCCTATTCATGTTCCAGTCTTTTCTAAACAATCCCTTTGTTCCCCTGACGTGGAAGGAATCCTTTGTCACCCAAGTTCACAAAGGCCGAGGGAAGCCGACTTCTGCGGTGTCCAGTTATCGACCCGTCTCTATTACTTCTATCGTTTGCAGGACACTTGAGCGTGTCATCAATCGTGCCATATTGGCCTTCCTCGAGCAGAACCACACCTTTGGTCCCTCTCAGCACGAATTCCGTCCAAATCGTAGTTGTGAGACAGCCTTGGCCACTCTCACACATTATGTCAGTGCCAACATGGACAGTAGCTTGTCAACTGACCTCATCCAGCTAGATCTGAGTAATGCATTCGATACACTTGACCATGCCATTCTGGTAACAAAGGCAGCTCAAGCTCGACTTCGGGGCACATTGCTCCTCTGGTTAGCACGTTTTTTGGTGGGTCGCTCGCAGCTGGTCCTTTATTATGGATCCCGCTCTGAAAGCTACTGCTCGCTCTCTGGTGTCCCTCAGAGTTCTGTGCTTGGTCCGAACCTCTTCTGCCTTTATGTTAATGATATGCCGCAGTCGAATGATGTGCTACTTTTCCAGTACGCGGATGATACATCTGTAATCAAAAGAAGAGGCGTGCAGGACACGGACACAAGGAGAGCAGTAAAAACGCGAACGGCGTTCGTGTTGTTCGTGTTGACTGTTACCAACTCGCTCAACTTTCTGTCCTTTTGTGATACATCTATTTTGGCCCGTGTTTCATCCTCGGATAGCTCTTTTGCCCTCTTGCAAGACCACCTCACCGGCGTTTCTCGATGGGCAAAACTCAACCGTCTCTCCATCAGCGAAACGAAAAGTGTTGTGCTCCGTTTTCGTAATAGTAAACGCGCTACCTCCCCCATCTACACACTTGATGACTCTGTCCTGCGCAACGTTCCGTCAGCTTCTATCCTTTGTGTCCTGTTCCCCCCATCTCTCGACTTTTCACTTCACATCTCCAACACAGTTGCCAAGGCGCGTAGAACCCTTAGCTTTCCTAGGCTTCAATGTTTGTTGTTTCATTAACTGGTTTCTAACAAATAAAGCGAGCCTTTGAACCCCTTCCCTTTCGTTAGATATATGAACTAACAAACTATGCAGCCTAGGAAAGCATAGGGGAAGTTAGTATTATAATTGGGGGAGTAACTAGAGAGAAATCAGAGTGGACGAAAAGACAACCGTGCCTTAGGTGGAAGCCGAATTCACGACCTTCGGATAACGCCGCCGATCCTCCACTGGTCAGCTACGAAGGCGGTCGTTCCCCCGTCCACCTTACTGGGTATATATTCACATACAATCTAACACTCCCAGTATTGTACGTACATATATATGAAGGTCAGTGAGCTCCGCCAAAGCTAGGACGCTCGCGCTAGGCGCCCAGCGAAGCAAAGGAAGAGAAGGAAGGAGCCAGAAGAGAACAGCCGGCCTGCGGCAAAGGCGCTGTGGCTATGTCCCTTTCCTTTCAATATATTATGGTGATTGGGCCGTCTCTTCAGGAAATTTGATGCACCTGCTGACGCTACCACTGCCGAAATATATCATGTCACTCGTGAACGTTATAGTACAGGCGTTACTCATTCGTCGTTTATTTTGGATGCATTCCCATACTCAGCATGTAGAAATCGAGTGACACACATGCTTCGCATTAGAGGGTGAGAATATTCTTCGAGGCGTGCTTACGTGCTCACTGCGCCCTCAATCTGAAAGGGATCCTGTAACACTTTTTGAACACACTGAGCAAACGGTGCCAATCAGTCGTTAGCGCTTTTGTGAACGTGGGCGCCAAATGTTATTGTGCTGCAAGCAGCAGTGGATTTGCAGTTTTTTTTAAATACAGCAGGGAATCGCCTGCTCTTGTTTCAACAAGTGACGTCACTAACAACACCGACCCACAAGTTCCTTGCTCTTCTTTCTTTCAACAAGTAACATCACTGGCACCACCGACTAGGTCGCTTGGCTCACCTCGGTCTTTTTAAAGACAGTACTAGATTGCCTTTATTTTTTAACGCAAAATGAACAAGTAAAACATTCCAGACTACCTTTCGGTGATCGGAAGTTCAGCCAGTGGTATATCAGCCTCGAGCAGAGTAGTCGGCGAGCTAGTGACATTTGTTGGAAGAGCGGGAGAATTAGAGCTGTGTCTGAAACCAAACAACAAATTCCCTGGCACACATAGCTGAATAATATTTGGCTCGCACGTTCACAGTAGCCTCCACGGCAGCTCGGCATCGTTTCTTATCGAGATTGCAAATGTTGCAGGACTCCTTTAGTAAATGGGACATTGCGCGATCGATGGGCCCGCTGTACAAAGACTGCCCACTACAACTGTGCATAGCGTTAACAAATTTTCGCTGGGGCTTTGATTTCGCCTGCACAAACTGCCTTCCATGACCAGGTACTAGTAGTTAACACAATGCAACGAATAACGCTCATTTGGGTGCGAGTATGTAGGGTAAACGTTCCGCAGAAAACTGTCGAATAGCACTGTGGCTTTTACTTGAGGATAAAGCGGAGCTTGAAAAAAAAGCAGCCATCGTACACATACACACACACACACACTCACACACACACACAATGGAGGCGCCTGAGTGGTGAGGCAGGTATAGGCATGCACCTCTAGATCCCGGCACTGGACAACCTGGCGGCCCCCGCAATATCTAATAAAGAATAAGCAAAATAGATCCAAACGTGCCTGTATAGGTCATCGTAACACGCCGCTCCCCCATAGCCCGACGTATTTAGTTTGTTGTTCGCCACCTCATCACCTCTGTCCTTCTCTATCCGGCCAGCAACGTCTTTCGAGTCTTCACTCCCAGTCCGTACTACGTGAAACACTGGACAACTCAGCTTATGGCATATCGTAAATCCGCTGTGCACAACATCGTGCCTCTAACAATACTATGGAACCATATAATAGGTCGTGTGATTCTTTTGCTGTTCGTAGTCTGGAAGAATGACGAAGCCCAAAATGCAGAAAACCGCAACACCGGGGACAATAAGAAAGAATAATAACGAGCCTTCTCAAAAAGGTGACATGCCTCTGACAAAGTTTAAGTGTGACGGAGAATGCGCACACGGCTCTCAAACTTATCTGAATGCTGAGCTGCGTGATGTCATTCCACCACCAGAAGACGTCATGAATGCCGGCTGCGCAGTTCTGCTGATATGGCACAACAATGAGTGCCAGATTGCTCGAGCATGCACGTAATTTTCACAGCCCACGACTGAAATGTGATTACCTCGAAGCCACAGTGAAGCAATGCGCGGCAGCGGTTCCCCTACGACACACGATATCACATGTATGTATTCTTGTACAGGCGCTGTACTCACTATCCGTAACAGCCAAATGTCAGGATGGTGGGAAAGAAGCCAATGCAGTGCTTACTAACTAATCGGGAAAAACACGCACATAGAACTAACAAAGTTTCAGAATGCACTCATGCGCGGTGACCTGAATAATAAAAGCACGGTTGCGTTGCGTGGTGTTTAACTTGATGCGTCAACTATCATAGAGCTTACATTGCATTAATGCGCACTGCATCTGTTACAGACCGATTTGACATATCTGCGGAACACTGAGTGACCTCACGGGCGTCCTGCTAGGCCACTCAAATGTGGTACTTACATTTATTTCGGCAAGACGTACACGTTGATGTTACAGGACCCAGTCACAGAAGAGCCTGATTGAACCAGGGTAAACGCAAGGAGGAAAGTAGAAAGAACAAAATGCCACTACACAAACACGCAAGAGTTGCATCACGGTACCCGAATTTTCTCCATAAACGAAGGAAGAGCCAGCCGCCAACAACTGACTCCACCGCCAACCACACAAACAAGCTTCGATGGCTTCGGTTCGCGGCTGCGCCAGCCTGTGACTGCGACCCTCTCGCGGCTGCGACCCTCTCGCCTCTTCTCCCCGGCGACCCGCGAGAGGAGCCAGACAATCTGGCACCTCTCTCCTGTGCCCACGGCAGCGGCGGCGCCATTTCGGCGCCGAGCAGTGCGCCGGCGCTTTGAGCCATGCCCTGCGTTCGCATCTCCGGTAAAGAGGGAGGGAGGCGGAGGAAGGGGGGAGGGGGCAAGCTGGCAGTAGTCTTCCACGTTTACTTTCGGTTTCACGAAGACGTTTGGGAGATGCCTTCATCGTCCCTTTAATGTCCCTCCCACTCGAGGCATCTTTAGACGTCAACCACACGAACTAAGATGTCAATCCTTCAATAAGACGTCTTTTCGGTCTTGCGTGCTAGCTGGGCACGCCGATTTCTTGGCCTCTACGCTTATTACAGGCGCTTAGTCAAGAACTTACCTCACGTACCTCACGAAGGTCGTCGACGTCGACTTCGAATGGGAAACGCAGCAAGTCGAGGCATTTGAAAACCTAAAGCGACGCCTGCAAACGCCGCCAGCACTCGTGCTCTTCGACGATGAAGCCAGCACCGAAATTCACACGGATACAAGCAGCGCAGGGCTCGGCCCCGTATATGTGCAGAGGACCGACAGATTCGAAATGGTTATCAGTTACGCTAGCCGGTTCATTTCGAAAGCGGAAGTGAATTACTTCTCCACAGAAAAGGAATGCCTTGCCATCATCTGGGCTACGTCAAAGTTCCTCCCCCCCCCCTGTACGGCAGGCCTTTCAAAGTCGTGAGGAACCACCATGCCTTCTGTTGGCTAGCTAACTTGAAAGATCCATCAGGGCGCCTCGCACGATGGAGTCTTAGACTGCAAGAATTTGACATCACCGTTGGCTACAAGAGTGGGCAAAAGCACTCCGACGCCGACTGCTTGCCTCGCGCCCCCGTCGATTCGCCGCCCCAGGGTAACCAGGACTATGGCTCTATATCGGGACCCATAAAGTGCGGACGACTTCGCGGAACCCAAACGAGCTGACCCAGACCTCAAGAGCCTCATGGACTATTTGGAAGGCAAGACCGTCGCCGTGCCAAAGTATTCCGCCGAGGACTGGCTTCGTTTTTCCTGTGGAACAACGTTCCCTTGAAGAACTTCACGCCGCTCCGCGCCGACCACCTCCTCGTGCTTCCTGCAGCGTTACATGCGGAGGTTCTGGAAGTTCTACATGACGACCCGACAGCCGAACACCTCCGTTTTTCCCTCGCACTCTCAAGAATACAAGAGAAGTGCTATTGGCCTCGCCTCACTGCCGACGTCGCCCATTACGTAAGGACATGCCGAGACTGCCAGCGACGCAAGACGCCGCCAACTAGGCCAGCCGGGCTTCTGCAATCCATCGAAACACCTCGACGACCTCTCCAGCAAATCGGCACGGACTTGGTGGGGCCTTTCCCGACGTCGACTTCCGGTAATGAGTGGATCGTTGCAGCGACGGACTAGCTCACCCGCTATGCCGAAACAGGAGCCCTGTTGAGGTTTGAGGTTTGAGGTTTATTTCATTTTCCTGTGCATAGGAAAAAACGAAGCAAAAGCAAAAGGCTGTAAAGCCTGACGGAGGCTTTTGCTCCGAAATACAGTCTGGTACACAACTTAGAGGCAGATAAAACAACTTTTTACACAAAGACTAACAATCAGCAAATTATAATCAGACAAATAAACGCTACAAATGTGAAAAAAAGAACAGAACCATATGCATAATAAAACACAAAATACCATTAATAAAATCATTATCGCAATATGTAGAATAGGTGAGATCAAAAACACATTTGCAGACATATACATTTCTAAAGCAAGCAACAGCATTGAAACTATACAGTTAACAATTAGTACGCAAAGTAATAACTAATCGAAATATTGTATTAAACATATTCAATGCAATTATGAAGCAGAATTTCCTTGAATGCATTATTGGAAATTTTTTTGTTTAGGTCAACTACATTTTCAAGTTTATTTTCAAGTTTATTGAGGAGACTGGGTATTTGATAGTCAGTACGTTGCTGACCATAGGTGGTCCTAGTTCTCGGTATTCTTATGCCAGGTGTACGCAGGCAGTACTCAACACACCGAGAAGAATCATACATGGGGTGTAGTTTGTTATTTTTTATGTACAAAAGTAACTTGTAGTAATATATTTGGTTTGCTTGTAATAAGAAATATTTGGAAAATAACGGACGTGTGCTAAAATGTTGTGGGTGACCGTAGTATCCTTCGATTAGTCGTAGTACTTTTTTCTGTAACGTGAGTAACGTCTTATAGTTCTGTGCTGTCGTTGTTCCCCAACACAAGACACAATAACTTAGCCTGGAGTAGAACAGTGTATAATAGCCAAAGGGGTAATAAAGGAAATAGTCTGTACATACATCCAACGCTTCTACTTAGGTCTGCTACTAGTTTATTTATGTGTTCATTCCAAGAAAGGTCTTCCTGGAACCACACGCCCAAGAATTTTTGTGTCCTTACTTGTTCTAAAGGCTCACCCTCAAAGGAGACATTTAGACTTATGTTTCGTGGCTTGTTGATAGGCGCAAACAACACAAATTTAGTTTTACTCGCATTTAGCCGCAACTTGTTTAGTTTAAGCCAGCAAGACAACTTATTTAAAGGGGTCGTGAAAAGAATTTGGATATGCCGGTTTGTAATTTTCACTGCTTCAATACGCATTCGACAAGCCGATTCCGAAATATTTCGGCGAAATATTCAGTGCACATTTAACAAAACCCGTTTTAAATCTCAGCTTTCTTGCGCTCTCGAAACGACTATGCGACACTACCGGCCGGCGTGGTACTATTTGGTGACGTTGAATTAAGATATCTTTAAGTTCAAAGGCACAGTGAACTCGCGTTTGCTCTAAAGGAATCGATTTACTTCAAAGCTAGAAAGGAAGAAAATACTTGGAAACCGTGCGGTGCCACCATTCGGAAGAAAAGCGGCAGCACGGTTTGTTTTCCCATGGCCTCCGAGGGCGCGCCAATCTCGGAGGTATGACGGCTACTAAGATGACGAGAAGTTGAGAAGTTGAGGGGAACCCGCGCAGTGAAACTGGAACCGCGTTTTTTATCGCTCTAAATCAACGCACACGGTGCAACGGAACAATGCATATTGTTGATTGGAGGGTCAGGATCCCGAATACGCATTTAGTAGAAAATGTTCAGAAAACGTTTCACGACCCCTTTAAATATGTGTTCAGAGTACTTTGAAGTTCAGGGATTGAGTTACCAGCAAAAAAAATATTGGTGTCGTCAGCATACATGATTAATTTAGGAGAAACCGGAATATCACATAAGTCGTTAACATAAACTATAAACAAGAGAGGGCCAAGTATCGATCCTTGTGGCACACCTTTGTTAACATTGGCACGCGGAGATATCTCTTGATTGATAGCAACATACTGATAGCGCTCTGTTAAGTAATTCCGTAGTAATTTATTAGCAACACCACGCACACCGTAGTTATTAAGTTTTTCTAGAAGAACACTATGGTGCACGGTGTCGAATGCTTTGCGAAAATCAACAAAAAGTCCGAGCGTATTTTTCTCAAAATTGCTTAGTATCTCATTTTTATATTAAGCAATGCAAGCTCGGTAGATTTGCATTTTTGAAAGCCAAATTGGGCGTCACTTATGACATTGTACTTCGCAAAAAATTTTTGTAATCTAATATTAATAGCACTCTCAAAAACTTTTGACAGAATCGGTAGTACCGATATGGGTCGGTAATTTGCAATTTCTTGGTCATTGCCACCCTTGAAAACCGGGCACACGCGAGCTATTTTTAATTCATCAGGAAACACGCCGGTAGCAAAAGTTAAATTAATAATATGTGTCAACGCAGGGGATATAACATCGGCGACGTATTTTATTGGTACAGGTTTAATGTCATCATAACCTGCTGCACAATTGTTTTTAATCTTTGTTATTAGTTCTTCGGTTTCATGACATGAGATAGTGTGCAGGACTATGGAGTTAGATAAGCTGCGGGCATTTACGGGCAGTTGTGGAACCTCATCATGCACCACTTCATCGAAATGACAACTTTTTATGAAGTATTCATTCATTGCTATAGCCACCTCTCTGTTACCAAGAACGTTGGAGTTTGCCTGAAGCCTTGGAATGTGGCTCTGTTTTATTCGACCAGAAAGATTTCGAACCTCGCTCCAAATTTTGCTAGGATTATCACTTATTCTACTAAATAGGTTCTCATAATACTTGAGTTTAGCATGCCTCAGTTTACAATTTAGCTGGTTTCTGAATTTTTTGAATTCACTGAGTAATTTGACATCTCGCGTCTTGACGAATGCATGGTACATGTTGTTCTTCTTTGCAATTTTTTTTAAATAACACAGTGTTTATCCAAGGTTTTCTAATTTTCTGGCGTTTTGCGTTTTTCACAGACAGCGGAAAAGCTTCATCATAACATTTTATAAGTTGATTAATGAATAGCTTGTACGCCGAGTTAGCATCCCTTTCCTCTAACACGTGGTTCCAGTCTGTCGCAATAACACGATACCGAAATATTTCAAGTGTCTTAGCATTAATCTGACGAGACCGCACTTTATCATTGCCTTTGCAAACACTGTTGCAAGAAGGAATGGTGCAAAAGATCGGCAGATGATCGCTAACATCTACTGCCAGCAAACCAGCGACGCAAGATGGTGGGTGTGTGTTCGTCAGACATATGTCTAGTAGTGTCGCTGTCTGTTCAGTTAGCCGGGTTGCCTTTGAAATTACGTTATTGCAGGCAAAGGAATTTACCAGTGCTATTAACTGGCGTGACGTTGCATCTTGAGACAGCATGTCTATGTTTACATCGCCCATTATCACAAATCGAAATCCAGTAGGACACAAGTACTCCAAAACTTCTTCTATGAATTTAATGAACTTTCCTTTGCACCCTGAGGGCGGCCTGTAGACGACTACAACGAATGCTTTTTCTAACCGCACCATAAGGCACTCTACAACTTCATTAACTACGGAAAATTGGGAGACAACATCATGCTTTAAGGATTGTTTAACGTAAATAGCCACTCCACCGCCTCTACCAACGGCACGCACTAAGCCATTGTAAGTGTAGTTTTCAAAATATGGTGGATATTCTCCTACAGTTAGCCAGGTTTCAGTGAACAGCAGTAAATCAAAGCTGAATGTAAGGGAGCTAAATATATTGAGAATCTTATCTGCTTTGTGGCGTATGCTGCGTGTGTTTAAGTGAAAAACCTTAATGCACCTACGCGCAGCTCCAAGCAGATCATTCACAGAACTGCTATCATGGTAATCATCACTAGGTGTCACTATATCGGTGCTCATCTTAAACGAACCTCTATCAGCCTATGCGTGTTCAAAAAAAAAGAAGAAAAAAAAAACACTATGCGGCGATGCCGCCCCCTTCGACGGTCATCTGCGTTGATCATCTTCGAAGGTCATCTGCGTTGCTTATCTTTAGTACAGGCGAAGACTCGTTTCTGCGAGCAAATATCTTGCCACCCGATGTCCAGACAAATTTCCAACGCGTTTCCTTCTTTCTCTGAATAGCTGATCCAAGAAGCTGTTTCCCGTGTTTCGTCAAGTGCTCATTGACATATACTGCAGAAGACGTCTGGCTGCCCAAATCCTTGCCGTCAATTCTAATTTTCTTTACCTTGCTTAGTATGGCAAGAAGCTTCTTTGTCCTGCGCACAAATCGGACTACTATGTTAGTTTGGTCGTGACGAGCAGTCGGTACTCGGTGGCAGATATCAACGTCATCTGCCGTTATTTCTTCCTGAATAACACCACAGATTTTTTTAACCGCATCAAGGGGTTCAACATCGGATGGGACACCCTTAATTTCCAGATTATTTGAGCGCTGATAAGCTTCAACCTCCTCTATTCTGCGATGTAGTCTGTCATTTTCAGCTCTGAGCTCTTGATTTTCTTTTATTACAGATAGAATATCTTCTCTGAGTTCTTTCACATCGCTCAAAGCTTCTTTTATATCTCGAAGTTCCTTTCTCAGTTATCGTCGTAGGTCTTCGATTGCTTTAGCGGTATCACGTGCATCCTTCGACATGGTTAGTCAACACAAATGCGTACACTTACAAAGACTTAGACAGGAACAGCAGGTCCGGCAGCAGTGCACAAATTGCAAAGAAATTAAATTCTATTCAATACAACAGGCAAATTCTCACCTGAAAGAGGCGTAGATTTAGTAAACGATGCCAAAGTGCACTGCTGCCGGACTGTCGCGACGGCTCTCGTGCAGCGTCTTTTTGTAGCAGCGGTGAACCGTTGCCCCCTGGTGATGCGCTGCTTTCGTCGTCGGTCGACAGAGGAAACACGCCCCGCTACGCCTGGGCCGGACTATCAGGCTGCGTCAACGATGCATCGGTCGTAGGCGTATCTGAAAGAGGCGTAGATTTAGTAAACGATGCCAAAGTGCACTGCTGCCGGACTGTTCAAAGGCAGTGCCGCCGAAGACGCCAAGTTCTTAATTGAGAACGTCGTCCTCCGTCACAGAGCCCCAGAGGTCCTCATCACCGATAGAGGTACGGCCTTTACGGCTGACCTAACTTAGGCAATCTTGAGGTACAGTCAGACAAACCACCGTCGAACAACCCGCAGACGAATGACCTCGCCGAGCGTCTAAATAAGACCATCGGCGACATGCTGGCAATATACGTCGACGTCGAACACAAGACGCGGGACAGCATACTTCGTTATGTGGCCTTCGCATACAACACGGCCGTGCAAGAAACCACGCAACTTACGCCATACAGGCCTGTCTACAGACAGAGCCCAACTACGACGCTTGACGCTATGCTACCGGTCATCATCGACGAAGAAGGCCTCGACGTCGCCAGCTACCCCGAGCGCGCCGAAAAAGCTCGGCAGCTCGCCCGCCTCTGCATCAAGAGCCAGCAGATGGTCGACAGGCGCCACTACAGCCTTCGACGACGCCACACTGAATACCGACCCGCGACCTCGTCTTGGTCTGGACGCCGATACGACGACGCGGACTGTGTGCGAAGCTATTGCGGTGCAACTTAGGACACTACAAAGTACTCCGACGTTGTGGTCAAGTCGACTATGAGATCACGCCCGATGGCTTAACATCATCCCAGCGGTGCAGTGCCTGACCATAAGTTGTACACGTGGAGAGCCTTGAGCATTATTATGCGCGCTGAATAACTATGACGTATTGTTAAAATAATATATTGCATGTACTCTCACTTTCATGTTCTGCTTTCAGTATCCGGAGCATAATTGTTCAGAGAGGGGTAGTGACTGATGCGCTTGTCAGGTATGACACCACTCGCCGCAAAACACGCCCGCGTGTTTTGCGGCGAGTGGCGTTATCGCTTTCTGTTACGCACAGCACAGGCCGCCTTTGTGTTGCATGTCGCTTCGGGAACCGTGTGGACCGTTCTTGAAATATTGCATGCCTGATGCGCACACTTGAGTGTCGTCTACAATTTTAGAGTTAATAAGAGGACGCGTTGTCACGTCTCCATAAAAGCCGCCGCATTTAGCCTTTGTCAGCCTTTCCGTCGACCGACGGCTGTTCACGCCGCTGTTGCTGTGCATCGTCAATGGCTTTGTTTTTCTGGGCACAAGTTCGCCCTATAAAGACTTCGCCTCACATTGTCTTCAGTTCTGCGTTCTTTGTCTTCAGAACTGCGTGCGTGAAGACCACGTGACACTATGAGGAGTATCTCGCGGTATTTGGCTATCAAAGCTGATCTCGATCAATGTTTCGCTACTAAGAATCTTCCCTGCGCGCCAACTAACTTTACGACTTCCTTTATTTATTTGTAGGTTATGTGCGTTTTCTTTCTGTTCTCATCACTGGCATGATGCTTTTCAATGGGGGAACATTGCGATGTATTTCGGGAGACGCCCTCCCCTACAGTGTCTGTCATGATCACATTGTGTTTTGGGGTCGTAAAATCAGAAGCACTTCTGGGCGTACTAAACTTCGTCCTTATCTATCTATCTATCTATCTATCTATCTATCTATCTATCTATCTATCTATCTATCTATCTATCTATCTATCTATCTATCTATCTATCTATCTATCTATCTATCGTCTGTCTGTCTCTCTGTCCGTACAATCCTTTGTACAATTCGCAAGTGCACTTTCCTCGATTGCACCGTTGCCCAACTAGTGGCGTTGCCTGCCCTGTTGGTGTACGAAATACTGTACCTGCACAAGCTTGGACGTATCTTGTGCACATTTGTATCGCGAGGGCGGAATCTGCCTTTTTTTATGTCATAGCGCAATGCAATACACACTTGCACAGGCTATTTGCAGAATTGACTTGGACGCCATTATAGTGAGGCAGTTTGCATGCCATGAAAGCTAGCTTCACAATTTTCTAGATTGCCTGTTGGTGCGTACCAAAACTGGCATGGTATCGCATCGATGCATCCTAAACTGGACACCGCTAAAATTATACGCCCCTCATGCGGCTCAAGCGCCTAAGCGTGAATAATAATACGATGACGTCAAGCTCATATTTTTCACGTTTGACCTGGCTTATGCGGGTATGCTCCACTGCTCCTCGAATGTACACATTTAAACTGCGTTAATGATTTAACCAAAACAGCCAAATTGACAAAAACTGAACTTTATTGACGCACTCGGGAGTGGCTCCGATGCCCCCTTGAAGGTGGAGTAGCCGTCGCGGACCGCTCCGACGTCGGGACGGCGGGGCGTGCCTAACCACCGCCTCGCGCACACCCTGTGCTGGTCCGCCCGTAGCTGATGGACAACGTTGGAGCGCTGGAGGGCCTCCTCAGAGCTATTGAAAATTTTATCATAACTCATTTCGGGTGGGGTAGGCAAGGGGAAGACTCACCGATTCTTCAGGACTTCCATTGAAATGTAGACATAAAAATTCGCAGATCCCACGTGCAGTGGGAATCAAGGAAATGCGAAGCACGCATTAGGAACGTAAAATGGGTTTGGATTGTCTCGCTATACCGAGTTTGGTACATATGAATTTAACGAAACGGTCGCAAGAGCACAAAGACTGTGGTATGTAAACCATGCCGCTCATACACGCATGCCATGATTCTAACCTTATGACCTGTCATTTACGTTCGTCATGCAGTCGTGTTCTGCCAAGGCAATTTTGGCATACATCACTTTAACGAAACGCGTGGCATGTAAATCATGCCGCTCATGATGTGCATGCAACGATTTTCCTGCTATGACCTCTCATTTATGATCGTCATGCAGGCTTCTTGTGCCATACCAATTTTCGTATGCATCCCATTAAGGAAACGGCAGTATAGCGCTAGGACCGTGGCATGTAAATCATGCAGCTCATGACATGCGTGTCATGATTTTCATGTTATGACCTGTCATTTATGATAGTAATGCAGTCGTGTTGTGCCATAGCAATTTTGGTATACACCCCATTAACGAAACGCGTGGCATGCAAATCATGCCGCCCATGACATGCATGTCACGCATTTCATTTTATAACCTGTCATTTATGTTCGTCATGTAGTCATGTTGTGGCATACCAGTTTTCGTAAACATCCCATTAACGGAACGGCCAGGAGAACACCAAGACCATGGCATGTAAATCATGTCGCTCATGACATGCATGTCACAATTTTCATGTTATGACCTGTCATTTATGTTCGCCATGCAGTCATATTGTGGCATACCAATTTTCGTATACATCCCATTATCGAAACGGCTAGGAGAGCACCAAGACCGTGGGATGTAAATCATGCCGCTCATGACATGCATGTCATGCTTTTCGTGTTATGATTTGTCATTTGTGTTCGTTATGCAGTGATGTTGTGGCATACCAATTTTCGTAAACATCCCATTAGCCAAACGGCCAGGAGAGCACGAAATCATAGGCGGCTAGACAGACAGACAGACAGACAGATAGATAGATAGATAGATAGATAGATAGATAGATAGATAGATAGATAGATAGATAGATAGATAGATAGATAGATAGATGTGCTCAAAGTCACCGAAGTTCGCCAAGAAATGCTTCGCATTTAATAAGCAACCAAAGAAAGTGTGCTGTCATAATTAGAGGCAGCCTACCAGGCTGTTAGGAGGGTAGGAATTGAACCAGCGTTCTCAACGTGGTAATAAAGCAAGGTTGCTACAGGTCTAACGCAGGCTTATTATCCCCATTGCTCTTTTAGTGTGTGTTGCTATGGTAACGTGTGCACATGTGCTAATATCAACAATGCACGTGGGCTAATATCACTCAACTTGTCCAGCTTTTCTCGACTCTGTAGGATTACGAAATGAACGGCACTTATGATGCGCACATCCATGTGCCGCAGCGTGTAGTTCTACATTAAAGGCATATATACCCAAATGTGGGTGGCGAAGTTACATCGTACTATGAGCTATCCTTTAGTCGCCACAGTGTTGTGGAGGTGTCTTTACCCACAGAAATGCTGGGTTTCAAAAAATATAGTGCTCGTACTCGAAATATATTCTTCGCCCTCTGTCGATAGTGCGTGGACGTCGATAGCGCGTGTATCTGCCGCATTTTGTAAATGAATCTAGTCTAATAACCAGGTTTATTTAATTTGTGCCATTTGCGCACGCCCACGGTCCGTCACTGAAACAACGTGGCGTTTCATTTTCGGAGTAGCTGAAGGACAACGGTACGGCTGCAGGCGAGATTACAGTGAGTGTGTCCTTTGTAACGTGGATAACATCCTCACACGTTTGCTGTTTTGGTGCGACTTGTATTCGCCCCATAACTCAAGCTGCTTATATCACTGCTATTTTGTTTGGGCGGAACAGATTTTTGAACAGTTTTGAACATTCAATAGCATTGGGTCCTTCAAAATTTTAACAACGAAAAGTCTACACACAGTTGCGCTACTTGATTCATTTTTATGCACTTTTATTTGACAGTGTCCTAATTTTGTGTAATAGGTGATGAAGTGTATCGGCCGCTTCTTCAGATGACCATTTTTTCTAAGGTACATTTCCATTAGTAATACGTTTTCTGATGCGCGTTGAAAACATTCAGTGCTCAAAGCGTTACACGGACACCAAACAACGTTTCCGATAAGCAACTTGCCGCATAAAGTAACACAGGACGAGCCTGTTATGCATTTGTCCTACGTACGTTTTAACAGTGACAACGCAACACTTAAATTTATGCTGTTATTATCAATTAGCCTTTTCATCACCGTACAAATATGTACCTTTCAATGTCACTATTTTTATTTACAGTGAATCCTAATATAAAATTAATGGTATAGATGCGACTTCTAATTACATGGTTTCTACTTGCTTCTCTCTGATGATTACATGGCTGCTTTTGAGGGTACCTACCAACACCAGGAACTTTTCGTTTCAGGATAAAGCTGACAGATGGGAGAATAAGTAAGTATAATATTATATCTTTACGCAGAATGCCCAAATATTAAATTCGCATTTGCACTACTAGTGGTAAAGATATGTAAACGGAGAACATTCGGCGGAAGAAACTCATCGTTAAGCAATCTATAACGCTGACCCTGACCAATGTATGAAGTGCAAAAAAATTACAGCATATCCACGGAGTGAATGATGATGAGTGGGCGAAGCTCGGGATGTTCATCGTAGATCGTGCCGAGTTCCGGATTAATTTAGTTTACGCGCACGCTACGAACCCTTATGGTTCAACTATGCACAAGTGAAATCTCCCACCGGCACTTCATTGCAAGTCAAGATCCAGTGCATATATATATATATATATATATATATATATATATATATATATATATATATATATATATATATATATATATATGGGTTGCCGGTGAACGCTTCTCCAACGCGAGCAGTCGGTATTTCTCAATCAAGAAACTCGCTAGGAGACGCTGCCTGCGCCCACGTTGTGTCTCGCGGGTGAGAGCGCATTATCCTTCTTTGCGAGCTGGTACAGCGTTCCTCTAAGAGCGTTTCCATAGCCAACGCGCGCCTTTCGATCTCTCTCTCTGGGGATCCTGAGACTCTCGAACACCTCCTCTGTGCCTGTCCCGGACTTGCACAGGAACGTTCGAGGGTCATCACAGCCTACCGGAGGCAGGGACTTCCAGCCACCACACTTCACCACTTGCTGTTCCCGACTCGCCCCCATCTACCAGCGCTGCAGACTCTGGTGGACTTCATTGACGAGACTGGCATTGCAGCCTACCGCTGAGCCCGGGTTGCCCTCCCGCGCCTCCCCTTTCCGCCGGCTTACTTCTGCAGTGCTGAGTGAACCCTGACATCTCTCATTAGCTTTCTGTATTCTTTATTTCCCATCATCCCCTCCCCAAGACGCTGCGCCGTGCTCCCAGTTTGGGCTGCAGAAATAAGCGTCTTTTCCTACCGTAATCACTACCACCACCACCATCTCTCTCTGTCTCTCTCTCTCTCTCACACACAAGACAGCAGAGGCACGCGCCGGGAGAGAGAGAGAGGCACGCGCCGAGGCGAACGCCGAGGGCGAGCGCGTGCCTCCCAGCACGCGGGTTACGCCTGACGCCTGACGACTGAAGACTGACGCCTGACGCGTGACAAGGTTAGACTAAGAGGAGCTTCGCCCCTAAAACATATTTGGAAGCAAAGTAACGCCACATATGACACAGGCCGCTCGCGTGCTGTCAATCCCGGGAAGTGTCTCCTGCAGGAGACGCTGCACACGCTGACGGACGCTCAAAAGAAATTGAGAAGAGTTGTGCGGACGTCACACAGCAAGCGCGTTTCAGAGAAGGCTGAAAGGCCAACGCAGGAAATGGAAGCGCATCATTCCGCATATCGTCGATAACAAATAACGCCTTAGTTACCTAAGGCGTTAAGAACAGCGCTTGTCCTGTGGTCTTCGTTTCTTCGTCGTCTGTGTTCCTTTGCGCTGTTACTTCTTTGCTGTGGATATGCACCAACTAGCCCTCATCAAGTTGTTGCTCGTTGCTCAAAAAGGTGCCACACGACGACGAAATTGCTGACGTTTGCCTGTCGCTTGAAGAAATATCCGAGCTGTTTGTGCATGGACTACCTGTGAAAATACGATACCTCAGAAATTTAGCAAGGCGCAATGGCTGTGCCTGTATTTCCCTTTCAACTGCTACCTTTGTTTGACAGTATTTGCTTGTTCGCTTCCCTTTGAGCAGACAAAGTGCACTATGGCATTTTGACGCAATACTTGTACAGCTCAGAACACTGATAAATGGTTCGACCATTCCTAAGCGTATTTTTATCAGATGAGAACGCGAAAGCATTTCTTTTGGCTAGATTGGTGTTGTGCAGGATTGCTGCAAACTGGTGTTGCCGAGTTGTGTTATAAAGAACGAGGCAATATGGGAGGGCGGATTGTCTTTGTTTAGATCATTTGATGCCATCGAGTTTAGATGCCATGATGCAATCATGAAGACACGTGAAGTGTTGTCGACACTTCACGTGTCCTCTTGTATTTTGTCGCCCACGCAGTGTACGCAGATATGTCCGAGTCAGGTCTAGCATGTCGAAGTAGTACAACCGGCGCGGCGTCGTGGTGGTGTCATTAGACAGTCAACGGTGTCATCCTCTTATCGTTCCGGTGACGGCATACTTGGGCCGGGGTACATAGGCACTATCGTGGCCTTGTGAACCGAGCAATAGGTGGATACATACATAACATCACGCACAATGCATGTATGGGTCGGTGTGTATACGAGATCGATGGACGTATGTATGTACATCTCGGCGTCCAGATGACCTGAGTGGGTGTCTTCAATTCGAGATTGCACTCGGCACGCATGGAGGCGGGGAACGATGGGCTAGGTTGCGCGTTCATGCGCCTAGTGCTTCTACAGCGAGGCCACGCAGCTGGGAGCGCGCTTTCGGCAACCCAGCGAAGAAACGCGGCGACACGGTCTCACGCCGCAGCAGGTAGCTACTGCAGAGCGGAGCGCAAGCCGACTGCCGCTGCGGCGAGTGTTGGCGCCGGCGTCACTTCCGGTGGGAGAGGCCACGTGCTTTCCGGGCACGGCTTTTGCGGACGCTTTTTGCGGACAGCAGCTGGACGCCCGCTCTCGCCAACCTAGCCAAGAAACGCTTTCGCGTTAATATCGCAGGTGGAGGAAATTTCTTCCTCAGTGTTTGGTAGTTAGCCTTGGTCAGCGCACATGGCGTTGTATTTCATATTCACACTTTATTCAATTCTAGCGTTAGCGTATGGCTTCTTACGGGAGCAGAGTTGCCCATATGTCCGGCATCTTCACCGCGCAAGTAACCAATGCCTTGATGGAAATCCAAACATCACATTTGCAGCAGACAAGCTTCTGGTAGCATGACTTATAACGGTCTAACAGCATTACCCCCGTGTTATACCCGCTTTATCTGGGCCAATCGAAGACCACTTGATCGAACATGTAAATTTGAACAAGAGCAGCTGTATTTAATGCCATCGGTGATAATTATCCAGTCCGTTTTACCAACACGTCGCCTACTGCGGTATGTTTTTTTTTTCACTGACGGCCTTGTGGCGCCGTCTGTCGAAGAAGATTTCAACGAGTAGCGATAAACCATGGCCTTCGCAAATGGCTGCGGTGGCGCAGCGATCAGAATTGAAAATTGGGAGTGCGGGAGACTCCAATAAAAACTGGAAACCTGCGAAACAGCACCGTTTAAGGTAATGACTGTTAGATAGATTGCAACTAGCGAAAAGGTTCCTTATTAACCTCCAAAGGTTCCTTATTAGCGTTATACATTGCCTTCATTCACAGTCACTTCTTTTATGGCATTGTTTCCAGGGGCAATGCGTATCGCTGTCATTTACCACGTATCCAACACTTACAAAATTACGCAATGCGCATCATCACCAACAGCGATTTTTTCACCATCGCGTCTCCATTGGTAACAACGATATCCTATATGTAACAGGCCTGCTTAGCTATGATCTTACTATTCCGTTTCGTAAGTTACTTAATACACAGCTGTAATAGCAACTGATAGATTCAAGCTACCTCACTAACACGAATCATCCCATACCGAACACTGCTTTTGCCCATTGTACACTCTATGACAAAATGACTTCGATGTTCACTGCAGTAAAACTGCAGAATGTTTTACACTTCACCATCAAAGCTTATATTTTTTATTAATTCTAACATGCCACTAAGCTTTTTTGCTTACAAAACTAAATTTACTTCCTTCAGCATATCGTGGGTTTGAGGTTTTTTGTTTCAAATTTACAAGTGACTCTTAAAATATATCATCATAGAATTGGCTTGACCCACAATGCGCATCCTAAAGAACAAGGCGTCTACGCGGGCGCCAGATTGTCTCTTTGGAGCCTTCAGCGTTTTCGGTCATATCGGATACCAGATGAAGTGCTGTATCGTTTTAGTGCTATTGACGTTCTTGCGCGAATTTTATTGACTTCGATTACTCAAATCTGTGACGAAGAGGCGTACGACATGGACCAACTACAGTAAGGTACCTTGGTTCACTGTGAAGGGGCACCAACACTATTCCGGCGCTGACGTGCTGTGCGGTGAAAGCGAAACAACGAGAAGCCTTGTGCAGACGTGTGTTAGTTAATTTCAAAAATTGTTTTCTCGATTAAAACAAAAATTAATCCTTTAGAACATTTTTAGTGGAGTACCCGTAAAAAGTACTACTTAATGAGTTATGAGCCGCATTTTTACTTGGACCGCTACATTGTGAAATAGCTGCCTCAGTATGCGTAAAAATGCGATTTTTGCCAAATTTGTCCCTGTGTAGCCAGAAGGTTTCTGCTTTTTGTGATTCCACAGTATTTCTGTCGATTAGTGCTAGAAGCTAGAAAGTGGGAAATGTAATTACGTTACTCATAATTCAGTTGTAGTTTTTAGTAAAAATTGCTAAATATGCTACATTGAGCGATCATTCGTCATGGTCTAAAGTAATGTAAATTATAAGAACGACGACCAGACTATAGCAGTAACCAAAGAAACCTTTGGAATACGAAAAAAATTGTTCCGTAGCAATGTCTCAAAGAAATAATTTTATATAAATTTATTAGCGCGACGCAGTTTCACTTTTGAGCGCGAAGTTCAAAGCGCCCTCACGCGGTGAGAAAATTTTTCCCGTTAAATTACCGACGAATAATTGCACACAACGCGCAGATGTAGCAATATGACTTTTTTCAGCGAGATTGAAAATGGTGCGAAAACAACCTGTTACACTTGAGATGGAATGACCCAAATATATTTGAAACTTCTTACAGTTAGTTCTACAGATCGCTAAAAAGAATTGAGAACAGGGAATGTCGCAGTTACAGTTCTTACGCTCTTAGAGTTGTGTTGCACAATAGCGCATTTAAAAGACTGATTCTCATTGGCCCTGCTGGTCAAAAACCTTGCACGTAAAAGGCTCTCAGTACACCTAGTATTTTTTCGTGGCGAGCAGCATTGATGTTACACTTATCCTAGAGGAGCGATCTCGGTGCGGCCAGAGGGCGTCGGTTACGGCAGCGCTGTGTCCGCTAAACATTGTTGAACTCATTTCAAAAATTAGTCCTTGTCCGCCGATCAAGGTCGGTTAACTGAAATATACGGATTCCGAAGTTTCGTTTAAGACAAGGTAAAACGGTCCCTGTTCTAAAAACGTTGGCTAATCTGAGATATTCGTAAAAATGATGTTCGTACAACTGAGTGTTTCCTGTACAGGGCTTTAACGCTGACGCATTCTAAACTAGCCGCCATCAGCAAGGCAGTCATCGTCTTCGCAGACGAGCTGCGTGCTAGATGTCGTAATCTTGCAACTATATAAGATCGAAAACTGATCACAAGAGTATTGAAGAACACACTAACATAAGAAAATAGCAACGACTTCTCATTGGCATTCGATGTTTAAGAGTAGCATATTCAACAAATTCTTCAAATGTTGCAGCAATGAATTGTCAAAAATTATTGAGTGATACCTATGCCATAGAATAAACGGGCCTATCATGAACACGCTCAGAAATCGCTTGCACCTCACTACCTGCTAAATGACCTAAAATTGCTGCACTTACAGATCAGCCGAACTTACAGCAACAAGTATAGGTCATTTGCTTCGAGTGCAGCTCACAGTACTTGGTAAGTGCATGAGAGTTCTCCCCAGATATCTTTGAACAGTGACATTTTGGGAGCGACCAATGTTGACGAATTTCAGCCTTTCGACATGAAAGTTGTCTAGTTAAAACAATAACGTATGGTGTGGTGCCACGACGTCGCCAAGTGGTAGTATCCTCCAAAAAGGGAACGACGAGCATTCGCGATTGTGCATATCTAGCAGCTGTGACGGGCATTCTTCGCATGCCGCAAATCAGCATGTATTCCAAAAGGACGCTCATACATGGAACACTGAAGCAAATGCCCTTGTGTTCTAGCGCTTTCACAGGAGTTCGAGAAGTTTAAAGCCACAAGACCACGTATTTTGGCCCGCTCGTTTTGCGCGCGCACTTGGCATTCTTGGTTCCATGGGCGCGCATTTAAAATTTTAGTGCAGCCAATGAGAGCGGTAGGCAGTAAACCACAGCGCTGGGGTTGCCTAGTCATATCCAGACTGAAACTCTTTTGGCACCTAAACGCTGGAAACGTGTTCACACTCTAGTACGAGCACGTAAAATTTAATAACTGGAGAACTCGTCCCCGCGGTTAGTGCCGCGTACCTGAGTGCGGATATCCTAGTACCGAAGCACTGCAGCGCATGCTTCGGATGAGCGTTCCGCCAGAACAGCGTCCTGTGGAAGGTTCGCCCGATAGCCCTAGGTTATATGTTTGACTGTGGCGAACTCTCGACATTAAGTCTTCGTTGGATTCATTTCTTCTGGATGTACGTTTAAAAGTATGTGTGATGTGCGGACTGACTTGGTGTTGTAGCCATGGGTTACAAAATGGTGGGTGCCAATTTCCCGTTCATGGGTCTGTAATCATGTCGCCGTAATTTCCTACCTATTGTTGAGCTTTGAGAAGGGAGAAGGGTGGGGGAGGAGAGAAGATAACGCTCTATAAGAGCGTTCACACTAATTTCTTATTTTTGTAGAATGCCGTCAATGGTTTCTGAGTTTCCGGGTCTTGCGCACCAGCGCGGAAGGGACCTCGAGCAGTCTGGTAGGCCGACTCATTCCCAGGGCTTTCCGCATGCACCAGGACCCAAATCAATTCTTTGGTTTCCCTATTCCCACCTCCTGCTTGGTGTCCTAAAGCAGATGGTGTGTTATAGGCCCTTGCCGAGGGGTTACATCATACCGCGTGCAAAGTTCGATATGGGGTCATTGCAGTAAAGTATGGTCGTGCGCCCCACCGCTAAGGCGAGAACAATCGCTGCATCTGCCGCATCGATGAGTTTGAAGGATCTGACCATGGCGGCTGCCACAACGTTCTTCTCTGAACTGGCCATTGTGGAAGGCGTTTTGAGCGGTTGGTCTCATGAATGATATCCCGTAGGCACATCTACGACCATCGTAGTTGTCGGCGTCCGCGAAGGCTTCCATCTGTATATAGAACCAAACAGCGATGGAATGCGCGTTAGTACTGTGCACAAGCTTCAGGAAACACAAAAGGACGGCTGTAGAAGTCATACCAGCATGACGTTTCCGGAGTTATGACAATGCATAGAGAAACAATGATATAAACCCCCAGACTTGGTTTCCGTGCCTTCGATTGTACGGAATGGCTTCTCGAACGCCTGCGTGCTTAGCTTCCCCACATGCTTTGTTTCGTCTATACGTGTATTAAGCGAAAGCTAAGGGCTGCTACGAGTTTTTACAATGTCTACATCACGCAACATTACACAACAAGAGAACATCAGTTGATTCTGCAGAATGGTGAGCAGCGCCAAGTGTGTTAAGACGCTTCCCTCGACCTATATTACCGCGGTATCGTTGCGTACTTCTCAACCTGGCACTTCAGGGAAGTTCTTGAATAAGGAGGGGGCGCTATGTTCTTCAATCCTTGCCGCATCCCGACTCAACGTATAGGGAAATGAGGTGGACGCCTCATGACATACCTTTACAAATGCACTGGCTGGATATTGTATGGTGTTTCTTTATTTTAGCCCCCTGTTTATCTTTTGCTTGTTGTCGTCCCGTGAGTCCGGGTCGCCACTTCTTTGGTTAAGCCCCGGCGGGAGCGAAAGGGAAAACAACTCCTTGCTTTGTGGTTTGGGACGAGACCGATGATGATGATAATGATGATGATGATGACGACGACTGTGGTTCGGTTGAGGAAAGGCCGTTAATTCCTGCAGCCCATATAGACATTACGGCTAAGCGTCTGTGCTGGTAGAGGGAAGGAAGTTAAAGAGATGGAAAGGAGAGGAAAGCCTTAGTGGAGGTTTCCAGAAATTTAGACCACCTGCGGTTCTTTATTGTCAGATGTTGCCTGCGAGTGGTGGCCGCTCCGCATGAGAGAGAAGGCCGTAGGGCGCTTGCATTACCCAGCCCTTTCTGATTGTTCGCCAAAGTGGGCCGAGCACTGCCACTGGTACACAAAGTACAATGGAACACCACTGCGTGGGAGACCATAGTACGCCATGATTTTCTACTTAGAAAAAGGGAACTAGGGGCAGCGACCGCCACATGCTTACGAGCGCACGACCGATACGCACATATGTGTCTCGAGGTGGAGAGGCGAGCTCGTTCCTGAAATTCATTAATGTTTATTGAAGGATATCAGTGGGCCCTAAACGAAAAGAACGGCGATTCTGCCGCTATAACTAGCTGTTGTGTTCGGCAGTAGATCGACGGGGAGACAAGGCGACAGCGACCTAGTGCAGCACTTCTCTGTACAAATGTCTTCGTATTCACGCAGTATGCTGTAAGGGAGGCGGCTTTGTTCCTGCGACGCCCGCGGTCGGTAATTGCTGTACATAGCTGCACAGTGACGGGGACACCGCGAGGGCAGGTTTCTACACCCTACGACCATAGAGCATTTTCGGAGGGAACGCCACATCCGAGAAAGGAACAAAAGGGGGAGAGTCCCTTGAAAGAACAGCGGGGCTCCCTGTCGAACTAATCCTTTGACCATTCTGCGCGCTCGACTGTCGCCAAGGGGTCGGCCGTTCGGAAGAGATGACCACGCCGTGGCAATGCACGGAAGTGTGTTCAACGACAATTCACCTGTCAGGCAGTCCTACCCAACCCCCGGGTTGGATGCATGCCGCCAGGTAAATATAGTGGAAATTTGGCCTTTCTGCGGAGTTCTGCTGACTAGTCACAGGATTAGTCTCCGACGCGATGTTTCGCATACGCTCGGTGCAGCGAGCGCTTCGAAGTGTGGGAACGCGAAGGCGCAACCGTAGGCTCTGATGGAGAGAGTGAACACGTGTTTTATTGGAGAAGTGCGCCACAAAGGTTGGTCCCAGAAAACGGCCGTAGGAGCGATCGGATGTATTGAACAAGGAAAGAGAAAGGAGGGGAGAGAGAGAGAGCGCTAAGTCGGGTTCGCAGACGTGACAAGGTGGTCAGAGGCCGAGCTTGGCGCTGCCCCTGATGGAGAGATGATGTTTTGCTTGGTGCTTCCCCCGCTTGAGCGCGAACGTTGAGGGCTTGTAACGAACCGTTTCGTGTGATATGAGCCCGGTTGTGTTGCAATGATGTCTGCTTACAGTTCGAGGAAAGGAAAACACTTACTGAGACGCTACGCCACCTGACAATCGGCCACTTTCCTTACAGATTATGCTCGAACACCGCCCTCATCGCTCGTTGGCCCAAAAGGCAGTAAAGCACTTTTGCGCTTTTTGAAGATGACTAGATTGCGCGAACGCCTTTGACAGTTGGACGTGTCCTACAACGGCTTTTTCATTATTACCCTTCTTTCTCTCTCTCCCATCTTTATATTCCCCCTTCCTATTCCCCCATTGTAGGGTAGCCAACCGGACGCCTTTCTGGTTAGCCTCCCTGCCTTTCTGTTTTCCCCTTCCTTCCTTCCTCTGCTTACAGTACTGGCCACTCTGGTCAAGTTTTGTAAATAGTGCACAGGCAGTGTAAATAAACCTGCGTGTTTTGCTGTGAGGATATCTTGGCCCAGGCTCCGCCCTTCAACGTGTCTCCGCGGTCATCGGAACCATCGAGAGGCAGACCATTCGAAAAATTAACTCTAGCGTCGCGAGTGCCAAAGCCGGCCAAACAAAGCCGTTGGAAGGGGCGAAGGAAGCTGTTGTTTTAAAGAAACTCAGATCAGAATTTTTTGTGGATGTGATGAGCAGTCTTCATAACCGATTATTGTGAGTGGCAAAACATTGGATTCCAGGAGTTAAAGTTTTTTTTCTTTGTTTTCTCCTTGAGGGTCGATCGCGGTTGTTCAAGGAGATAGATGATGGGCGTCGATGAAGCAGGAGGCAGGTTGTAGGCAATGAAATTTGAAGCCATATGGTAGCAACTAAAGTTGCATCGTATGGAGTCTTGCTGATCTATGAGCTCAGTGATTACAGCCTAGACCGAAGTATCCCGAGTCCTACACCGTCTTTCATACATTGTGGTAAACAAAAAAAGGGGAGTGGACCACTGCTTATCCGCTTCAACATTCTCTTAGCCAATCCGTTTACCAGTTAATATAAGCCACTCCTTACTGGGCTGCACCTAATCTCGATATCAGTGTTTCTACACTTTCGACAGGCATTTCATCACTCTTTCTCAATATGGCTCTCTCTCTCCGCCCGTGCTCTGAGCGGTTCCTCGCTGCGTCGATGCTTTCAAAGTTGTTTACCCGTTTCTGTGCCAGGTATTTATGGGCCCCCCTCTCACCGACCACCCGAAGTGACAGCACAATGCACAAAGTTCAACCAATCATCAAATATCAATCGATGTTGCCGTACACTCCACATTCGGAGAATCGGAAGTGGTGCTGGTCATCAGACTAATTGTAGTCAGGTCTCAAGTGACCCTTTGATGGTTCGGCAAATTGTAAGCGGTGCCGGTTTTTGAGTAATTGTGCAAAGGCTTCAACTGACGCTTTGGCGGATACAGGAAGCAAGAAGTGCTTGACAATCACTGCTCCCTTCGCATTAGGACCGTGTGTCGCTGTCCCATGACTGTCCACACAAGCTTTCTTCTAAAAGGCCAGCACGTTGAAAACGAGTAGCAGAGGGCCGGCGTCCCGCCGTGCCCGAGAGGGGGCTTTCCAGGAAGCCACTTGCTTCCAAACGAGCCCGCTTTCAGCTCAATGATGGAGTCATGCAAGTACGGCTTCAAAATTTCATAGACGACGAAAATCTTTTCCCAGCAACCATGATCAATTTTCGTAACGGGCTATCGACTCAAGACGCCTTCCTCCTTTTAAAGGAAGAGGTTTTGAGTAGTGTGCCCCATGGCGGCGAAGATTTGATCTTAGCTCTCGATCTCGAAGGGTCATTTGATAACGTTTCACACGAGGCCGTTCTCTCAGAGCTCAACGCAAGCGGCTGCGGAAAGCGAATATTCAACTATATTAAATCCTTCCTCCCCAGGCGGACGGCCACCATCGGAATAGGTGAGACGAGGTGGGAACAGTTCTCGATGCCTAATAAGGGGCTCAAGGGGGGTGGGAGGGGGGGGGGGGGCATCTCCCCTTTGCTCTTCAACATTGCTACGCGTAGACTTGTGCGTGCACTCGACGAGATCCCGCATCTTGGCTACACATAGTGCGGATGATATTACCCTTTCAGCCACGAAGGGGTCGTTGGCGCAAAAAGAGCAAATCCTACAGGCAGCCGCACAGCCGTAGCGGATTTCGCAAGAAATAGCGGTCTCAACTGCGCGCCAGAAAAATGTGAACTTATACCAGTGCGCAGTAAATACTACAAGAGCAACGGCAACATAAACTTTGATGTTGACGGTCATGCCATAGCAAAGGTGGCCCAGGCCCGTATACCAGGCTTCCGGGCCCAAGGAAATGTCAAAGCCAGTCACACCATAACAACCTTAAAAACATCAGTTAAGCAGATTGCTAGAAATATTCAGCGAATCACTCATCACGAGAAAAGGATGAAGGAAAACGATGCCTCCGTCTTGTTCAGGCCTTTATAATGAGCAGGGTGACGTATGGCCTTCCGTACCACTCACTCGACAAAAGTGAAGAGAGCAAGGTCGACTCCCTCATTAGAAGCGCTTTTAAAGCAGCACTCGGTCTGCCCAACAGTAGACCTACCGAGCGACTGTTACCACTTGGTATACATAACACCTATGCTGAGCTCAGTGCGGCGGTCCTGATCTCTCAGACGAATCGCCTTACTCAAACTGCAGCAGGCAGGATACTGTAGGATAGGAATACTCTAGGATAGGCAGGATACTGTAGGATAGAAACTCTGTAGGATTGGAATCTCTCCGTATCCCAGCACCTTGAAAAGCTGGTCAACGTACCTACGTAGGTCAACGTACCTACGTAGGCAGATCACGATCTCGCCAGCGCCAAAAAATGCGAATCACGACTGTCACGCTGAACGACATGCCATGAGAGTCAAGTGGCTCCGAAAACAGCTCGCATCGGCGCCCAACGTAGCATATGTCGATACGGCCAGTTACGACTGGCACAAGCACGTAATTCCTGCCGTTGACAACATGAGGCTGCTGACGGGCACCTCCCTACGTACGACCTCGGTGACAAAGGCAGAGGCAACTGCCATAACCTTAGCATTGAGGTTTCCTGAGTGTAGAGGAGAGCCATCAGTGATTCTATGCTACTCCCAAGAGGCATGCCGGCTCGTTTTAATCGACCGCCTTCCCGCCCCGGCGCTTAGGCTGCTAGGACCCAAACCACTCGCCACCATCGGTTGATCTGGTGCCTGGGCCACGCAGGTCTTGAGGGCTACGAAAGGGTGGACGCTCTAGCTCGCGCGTTTTGTAACCGAGCGGAGGGTCCCTCTAGTTCGTTGGCCGTGCCATTCCTAGCTAGGGAGATTCTTGTCCACCAGCACTTCACGCGAAAAAAATACGGGGCACCTCATAAGTCTCTTAGTAGAGAAGATGCCGCCGAACTTCGAAAAATTTAGATGTTTACACCCATCTATTGAAACTACATGCTATATATGCGACGCTATATCCGACCGTGTGTCCGTGGTGCGGCGGTAGGCCGACCCTCTACCACATCTCGTGGGGTTCCGCCAGCAAATCAGGCGACTTAGCCTATTATCTCAGCAGCACTTTCATACCTAGTACGGAGCAGTCGGAGGCACAACTCGCCAGCTCGGACCTAGGTGTGCAAGTGGCGCTCCTGGATCAAGTCCGGCGGGCAGCCAAAGCCAGTGGAGCCCTGAACATAGGGCCCCAACCATAGAAGCTCCAAGTTCACCCTTCTCCCTTTCATTCTAATAGTTACTTCTCTCTCTCTCACACACACACACTTCCCGTCTCTTGGGCGATCATTACCTTTTGTACATTCGGCTTTGGCTCTGCAGCTTTTTTGGGATTAATCCCCTTATCGCTAGACTTCGGGCATTCTTTAGCAAAATGGCCCGAGCCGTGACATATGTGGCATATCGGAGCACCTTTCTCTGCTCGTGCCTCCGGCTTCTGCCCCATTTATAACGCTGTTTGCTTTGAAGCACGCCCCTTGCCTCTCGCTTATTCGAAAGTTTCGAGACCTTTAGCGATCTCGGTTGGCCTAAGCCAACTCTCGCCTTCAAGTAATCTCACATACTCAAGACCCTCCGTACTAAGTCCCGCTTTTATACGGTCAGCAACCATGAGTTCTGCCATCACTTCTACCGTGTCGACCTCTCTCACTTGGATGTAGTAGGAAAAATACGCTTTCACGCGCCATGCGAATTCCGCGCACGTCTCTTAATTTCCCTTTACTGCTCTCTCAAACCTTTGCAGATACTCTTCTGGAGAAAGCTTCAGTTCCGTCAACACTGTTGCCTAAACTGAATCGTAATCTGCACTCTCTTCCGTGTTGAGGTTAGCCAGCAGGTAGCCAACGCGCTCAGCCAAGGCTGGCATTACGAAATGCACGCAACTCTCATACTGTACTCACACGGTATGTAGCAAAAAGCTTTTCTACCTCTTCGAACCATAATGCTACATGAGCATGCCTGTTCAGGTGTTACCCTTTCAGCACTTTTGCGCACTGCTGGATAGAAGCAAAACACTGTCGCCTGCGGCCCGGGGTTGGAAAACGTGCCATTGAGACGTTCGCTGTTTATTCTAGTTTGTAGCAGCCTTTCGCACTCAATCTGGAAATTGAGCTTCTGAATTTCTTGTTCGAGCGCTCTCGTATCACTGGAATTTTGAGATACCTGCTGCATCTCTCCTTGCCTCTGAGTAGGTGCTCTCGCCTCATCTGATTTATCAGGATTTTGAATACTGTCAGTTCAAGGCTATCGACTGAGATTAATTTCCGCCACAATCCAACCTTCATTTCCACCAGACTCCCTTACTTCTGCACCCCCACGTGTGCTCACCATGTGCTCTACGTATAAGATGCCATGCCAGTTTGAGAAAGACGCAAGAAATCCCCCTCACCCGTTGCTGTATTCGCTGTCGTCCCTGGATCTAGTCAACGCTGCCGCAATTGGCTGCTGTGGGATCGCCTCGGCGTTGCGGCTGGTGACTGTTCGATGCCTTGAACTTTGATATCCTCAGCACTGGACCAGAGTATGGTGTTGAGCTGGGCGATCCTTCTCGACTGCGCCAGTTAAAGTGTTTTTCTTTGTTTTCTCCTTGATGTCAATCGTGGTCGTTCAAGTGGATAGATGATCGGGGTCAATGAAGCAGGAGGCAGGTTTGAGGTAATGAAACTTGAAGATATGCTGTTACGGTGAGATGTGTTTATTCGGGGATGACGATCAATGAGAGAGGCCTAGGGACCGAATGGACCACAGTGCTTGCTAGCGTCTTCTTCCTCTGCTTCTAAGCATCCACCGCGTACCGTAGCATTTCCCCCCTGGCAGACGATGCCCACCGGGCGAGTCACGTCGTGTCCCGATGGTGGAAACGTTTAAGGCGGGCGACATGGACGACGTCGGTTTTGCTTGAGCGACGGCCAGCAGACAGGAGTCGAGATATAACGTAAGTGACATCACTGAGGCGTGCGATGACGACGAAGGGGCCGGTGTAGTGGGCCAGGAACTTTTGGTATAGGCCACGCTTGCGAAGTGGTGTCCATAGCCACACCAAGTCGCCTTTCTCATACGACACGGGCTGATGACGCTTGTCATAGCGGATCTTTGAGCGGTCTTGAGAAGCGAAGGTTCGAAGGCGTGCGATGCGTCGGGCCTCTTCTGCACGGCAAAGCGTTTCGGCAAGTGAAGGCTCGTCGGTTTCAGAATATGGCAGAATCGAATCAAGAGCTGTGCGGGGCTTTCGTACATATAGGAGATAGAAGGGGCTGTATCCGGTGGTTTCATGTCGTGCAGTATTGTAGGCGAATGTTATGAAAGGCAAAACAGTGTCCCAAGTTTTGTGAGCTGAATCGACATACATTGAAAGCATGTTAATGAGAGTTCTGTTGGTGCGTTCAGTTAGACCGTTAGTCTGCGGGTGGTACGGGGTGGCGTGACGAAAACGGGACATAGAAAGGCGCAGCAGTTCTTCAACCACATCAGCAACAAATTGCCGGCCACGATCACTGATAATGACACGAGGAGATCCGTGTCGTAATATAATGGATGACAGCACGAAGCGGGAGACCTCAGCGGCTGTTGCAGCAGGAATCGCCGCACTTTCGGCATAGCGGGTTAGGTGATCGACGCACACTATAATCCAGCGGTTGCCCGACGTTGATCGCGGAAAAGGGCCGAGCAGGTCAATACCGACGACTTCAAACGGTGAAGCAGGGGGTGAGATGGGATGGAGAAGTCCTGAAGGGCCGCTAGTTGGACGCTTGTGGCGCTGGCATAGCTCGCAGCTGGCAACGTACGCGGTTACACTCTGGCGCATTTTCGGCCAGAAGAATCGTTCCTGTGTGCGCTGAAAGGTCCTGGCAAAACCCATATGCCCAGAAGTAGGGTCGTCGTGCATTGCTTGGAGCACGTCACGTCGCAATGTTCTTGGCACAACTAGAAGCAAGCGGGCGCCATTGCTAGAGTAATTCCGCTTGTACAGAATGCCATCCTTTACAAGGAAACGACGTTGACCATGCGCTTCCGATAGAAAGTAATGAGCTAAGCTGCTGTCGCTGCGTTGCTCCCTGCGAAAAGTGGCAAGGTCGGGAAATGGAGGGTCAACAACCGCCAAGTATTCGTCGAAATTGTCTGCGTCGCAGTCGGTCGTCGGTAGAGGAAACCTTGACAGATAGCGAAATATTTACAGGGTCATATTTACAGCTTGCCGAAGCACACTGACGACAACACAAACATTAACAGCGTCTTACTCTTCTACTTAAGTTACAGCCTAAAGCACTGTTACTACATACGACGAACCGCGTCTCACTGTTCGACCACCAAGTGTTTACGGCCCAGACTAAAGTTGTATCTTATGGAGTCTTGCTGATCTATCAGCGCAGTGATTACAGCCTAGACTGAAGGATCCTCGGTCCTACACAGTCTTTAATACATTGCGGTAAACAAAGAGAAGGGGAGAGGACCCCTGCTGATCCGCCTGAACATTCTCTTAACCAATCCGTTTACCAGTCAATATAAGCCACTCCTTACTGGGCTGCCTTAATCTCCATAGCAGTGTTTCTGCACTCTCGACAGGCGTTTTATCCCTCTTTCTCCATGTGGCTCTCTCTCACCGCCCGTCCTCTTAGCGGTTCCTCATTGCGTGGATGCTTTGAAAGTTGTTTACCCGTTTCTGTGCCAGGTATCTATAGGCCCCCCGCTCACCGACCACTCGAAGTGACAGCACAATGCATAAAGTTCAATCACTGATGAAATATCAAACGATGTCGCCGTACACACCACATTCGGGCAATCGGAAGTGGTGCTGGTCATCAGACAAATTGTGGACAGGTCTCAACTGACCCTTTGACGGTTCGGCGAATTGGAAGCGGTGCCGGTGTTTGAGCAATTCGGCACAGGCTTCAACTGTGCTTTTGGCGGATAGAGGAAGCAAGAAGTGGTTGACCGTCACTGCTCCCTTCGCATTAGGACCATGCGTCGCCGTGCCACGACTGTCCACACAAGCTTTCTTCTAAAAGGCCAGAAGGTTGAAAACGGGTAGCAGAGGGCTGGCGTCCCGCCGTGCCCGAGAGGGGGCTTTCCGGGAAGCTACTTGCTTCCAAACGAGCCCGCTTTCAGAAAGCATTAGCAAGGTCGTGTCAACAAATAAGCGGAGAGCTGGCGCCTGTCCGCTCGGGAGACGAGCGGAAAGAGTGTTGAGTAGCACCCTATGCAGCTTTGTCTAGTCTGCCCTATTGACATATGAGCAGCATAACATAGCACCAGAGAAAGGAAAACATAGCTGGTCTCAGACCGATTTGGGAACAGTACTGCTTTGGGCTAGTTGGTATTTGTTCATGATGAGGCTATTTGTGCACGCTTAAAAACGAAGGACACAGAAAACGACAAACACAAGAGCTTTTGCTCGTCCGTCCTCAAGAATGCGAAAAATAGCCCCGACATGAGCAGTTTGAGGGGGGCGGGGCGCAGTTCGCGCGTGGTAACTTTATTTTGAGAATTATGGCAGGGGAATTTGCCTTGGGCAGCCATGGGCATGCTGATGATTATGAAGATGATGATGACGCTTATGACGACAATGAACGTGGTGATGAGTTGGGATACCTTTCTAAACTCTATGGGAAAATGCCGAAATGTTAGGTGCTCTCCAAGAACAGACAGACAGACAATTAACTTTAATGACTCTCCAAGAACGGTTCGAAATTCTCGGAGATGGTCAGCTTGAGGCTACAGTCGTTTAGACCCAAGAGGCTAATTTTTTTAACCTCCTGGGTTAGGACGTTCAGCTACCCTCACGAAAAGTACGCGACGCGTCCCGGAAAACGGCGGCTGAGTTGCAACGGTGGCAAGACTCGCAAGGCCTGTCCTGTGTGCAGCATTGATTAACAGTAAACAAGGTCAGCTGACCCCTATTCTCGTAGCCCTCCAGTGCGTCCCTGTTAACGAGAGGTTAGGCACATAAAAACACGGGAGTTAACAATTTCGGAGTCGTCGCAGTAGGAATCCGGAAACATGTGCCGTCCTTCTCAAATTATATTGCAGCTGTTAAAGCTGCTGGGGGGACACATCAGGAACAAAAATTCACACTCGTCTTCTTTGTTGTACTACCATATATAGCAGGCGTGAGCAATATGTGTAAGCTCCTATATTTCTCAAGGGCGTGTGCGGCGAAATTTTCCTTACAGTTCGCCAAGTCTGTAACTACTGTTGGGAATCGCTGAATATGCCTTGTGCGCACTATGAGCTTTCATTCTATAAGCGGTATCAGACGCCATCATAGTGACTGCTCATGTTGGCGTTGCTTTCGGAGGCACTTCCGCACATCCCTCGATAGTGGCCCTTTGCCTATATTGAGTGATAATATTCAGCGGCAGCTTCATTCATTGCACGTTCCCGGGATGAACCATCGCACTGTGTTTTCATGTATTCCTCTTTATATGCAGGAAATGCTTTTAATGTTGACAGTGCCGGCAAGTAAGACTACTTGGTATGGCGATGCTATATTGATGACCTTCAATCTGTACTAACGAAATACTTTCCCTTTACTCAACAGAATCACCTAAACATCGTAAGGCTCAGGTCAGCGTTTCGGGGAAATCACCTGCTTCTGACAAGAAGCCTCGGGGACGAAATCCTCAACGTATGTTGGATTTTTCTATATCAAATTGTAGATATAACTCCGTTTATCTCGTGAATATGATCTCAGAGACCTCGCAGAAAATTTGAAATTGCGTGGAAACGACCTCACGTGAAGATTTCTGGACAAATGTAACTAAAACAGATGATAGAGAGAGGACACACATGGACATGGCTGTGTAACAACTGAACCTTGTAAATGGGTGCACAGCTAAATATGTAGTAAAATATCTGCTGTAAACCATAGGAAAATATTAATTTACACCGTAATCATCTACGCGGCTCTCCTGGTGGCGTCGCGGGTTCTCATTCTGTGAACATGGGGACTTAATCTTTTTGCGTAAAGTACACAAAAAAAGAACAAGGCTGATCCCTCTGTTTAGGAGTGTGTATTTTAATACAGAAAAAGTATTTGAATGCATAGTCTACAACAATGTGAACTTGCACAATGCTATCGGTGTTTCGCTGGCAGGGCACCGTTTCCGGGGATGCACCTGGGTTGACATCTTGTCGCACACCTCAGTCGCTAGTAACGTCCATGACCAACGTTTTGTTGCAATTGAAGTAGTTTATGTACCCCGTAGACTCACTGCATAGTAAAACCAGCGTGACAACTACATCAATGAATTTATACACCTGCGTCATTAACCCAACAACGTCCTTGCCTTTTAACGGCACTTAAAGTGGATTTGCAACGCTTTTTGTACTAAGCCAGCAAACGGCACTGGTTAGTCGTTGACGCTGCTGTGAAGATGTGAGCCAGATAACACTGCACACATGCACCAGGACTGCACAGTGTGCACGAGGAAATTTTTAGTCCGTGCTGTGTCATCCGAAGCTGCAGCCGACTGAGAAACACCGTTACTGCAAGTGAGAGTTACACTGCGTTGGCAATGAGGCGTCAAACTCTAATGCAACGCGAAAGACGAAGCACTTACACCGGCGTTGTCCCATATCACAGTCACTATGAGCACACCGTCTCAGTGACATGCTCCGCTATTCTCTGCTGCATTAGTGCTATTGAAGTGATTAAGAGGTCTTCGCTAGTGCGATGCTTTAGGCATCGCTTCACCGCCTTTAAGTGGCGGCGCCGCCACATATGCAGGCATGAGGGCGGACGAGCGCGTCGAGGAATAAGAGCAGAGGCTCATAAGAAAGAATAGAATGCGCGCCCGCATACCTTATCCTGGTACTCATATGACAGCACGCGGGCATTCAATCGTGATCATCCAGATACCCAAACCAGGAAATACGTACGTCGAAGGGACATCCCTTGGACATCCTTGGAAAATACTGGCATACGGTTGCCCATAACACCATTCCCGCAACCGGTCAAAGGTAGAAAAGAAGCGGTATGTGGCTACGAATAGCCGGTAAAGGACCACATTAACACAAGCTGTTGCTGGTATAACTTGATAAAGAAATATTGCTTCCGTGTTCTTTATGGTGCTTCATACTAACAGCGCAGAATAAGTAACATTTACTATGCTAAAGGCTTTTTCGTAATTTCATATAGGGAAGTTTCCGAAGAACACACAGGTCACGCTCATTTGTTGGCTTCTAAATCTACAGCAGGCGCAAACCGAGCTCTCGAAGCATGGTGCCCGGTTCGGCGTACGCGACAATTGCTTCGAGCACGCCCGCCTGAATCGCAACACTGCCAGGCGCAAATACAAGGAGATCCCTGTTGTACCTGGACAGAAGGTTATTCAGTACATGATAGTCTGTTACACGCTCATCAATGGTGGGCTACAGTGACTCTCCGCAATTACACGCGCGCTACGGATGTGTACCAATGGAAGAAAGTTCTGTTTCCTGATTTATACGGAGACGGGACAGTGGCTAACTTCTGCGCAACGCTATATATACTTGAAGACCAGAGTTTGTGAAAAACAATCACCACTTAAAGAGCACGCTACACAGCGCATTGTACCAGAAAGCTGCTTCGAATACTGTCGAGGCCAATGCAATTCTCGGCGTTCTGTAATTCTCAGAATGAGTTTAGGTAGCACAAAAGTAGTCCTTCTGAGAAATGGGACACCGTTAGCATCACGCGAGAAGCCATATTTAGATTACATTTTATAGTTATTGACTAATATATTGAATTCTGCAACACCTGCACTCTCTAATATAAGGGAAGCTGTATCAGTCTTCTTTGGGCAATAAGAGTGTAGAATTTAAGTTGGCTCGGCTGCAATAATCTTGAAAGTTCATCTTGAAACAGAATGTTCTGGACACTTTCCATCTTACACAGAGAGATAAGATCTCGATTTCTTATAGCTTTCAGGGGGTCCAAATAATGAACTCGACGTAAATTTTGCGGCAACCTGTGCTTAATCGCACGGTTGCTCATATATATATATATAGATTCCGTCTTGAGAGGAACCAAAGTATGAGTGAAAACATACTGATATGCCCAAATTCACTGGCCAATATCTCAACATTACTATGAATACTGAGCGCTTGAGAGGTGTCAAAGCAAGAAGTTAAAAGATCAGCTCCAGGTACGCCATCAACAAGAAGGAATTCCAAAAATCGGGCAACATTAGGCTGATGTTGACATTAGGTAGAAGGGAAACGTGTACAGGTTTCGGGATTCAAATTTCATCTATTCTATCACGTATAAACACAGTCTGAGCAAATTGAGAACTTAGAAAGTCTAGGTCTCGGAGACTTATATGGAGCGCTGGAGTTCATACAGCTTGCAAATGGAGGGTGTGCAAACATGGACCCAAGAGGAGTAAACCCGAACGCCGACTCCAGTCGGGGTTCGTGTCGCATACGCCTCTTCGCCATGTTCAGCTTTCTGTCTCTGTAACATTCGCTCAGCTTTATATCGCTGTAAGCTTCGCACAGCCTGAGCCAGACCCAGTGATGCCAAATGCGTTTACATAAACCGTCCTTACAAATGAAGAAGGCCTGAGCACGGCGGCGTGTCTTTTGCTGGACCAGTATACGCTCCACTAAAATATCCAACGAACACAAAGCTTGATGTGGCCGCGATGTTAACGCACGAATATGCGAACACACTCTATAATTTCTAGAAAGATACCTGGTGCGCTTTAGCATATGCTAACAGTCATTCGTTTCGGTGTAATAGTTATTCGGTGTTTAAACAGAGAGAGAATTCACGGTCCATCCACGCCGACTGCCTCAATCTTTTCTCTCACTTATATTCGTTTTGCATTGAAAATATCGAAAATAATAATTTGAAGCAAAAGTCCTCCTTTAAGAAATAGGGGTAAAAATTCTTTTTGCGCAGATAGGGCGACGTAAATTTTAACAAAGCTCGAAATTGCCACAAGTAAACTGCGTTGTGAAAAAGTTCTCTCTGAAATTAGCTGAGAAATTTCTCTTTAAGAATTAGGATATGCTCTTTCCTTCAATAAGCGTTTACCCATCTTAATGTTTCCGTGAATTCTTTATACCAACCTCAATATGCAAGAGTTCCACATTGTGATTTTTTTTTACAGAAAAGAAACTTTTACCGATAACCTACGCTTTATGTTA
Organism: Hyalomma asiaticum; assembly: GCA_013339685.2. NCBI lineage: Eukaryota > Metazoa > Arthropoda > Arachnida > Ixodida > Ixodidae > Hyalomma > Hyalomma asiaticum. The sequence goes on along the minus strand of CM023490.1, from coordinate 84,840,318 downwards.
AGAAAGTGCCAACAAGTCGTACAGTAAGCGAACATTATTTTCGGACAGATGATCATCTGCACAGCTGGCTGCAGTGTCGCGAAAAATTCATTTGTAAGCGGTGGTATCTTTTAAGTTTAACATTGAAGTTTATGTGCAAATAATACCCGAAATAGAGTCTCTGTGAGCAACATCTGAACATACGGAGAACATTTTATAGAATTACTTTCTGCACTCTAAAAAGATGGTGCTGGGAAGTACATTTGGGGGAGTACTATGGCTTTCCCAATTTTAACTCCCGTTTTCAGAGTATATCAACCCAATTTTATGCAGAGTACAGTAATCCCTTGAGGCATGACCTTAGCACTCCACCTGACAGGGTACCGGTACTCTCGCCAAAGCATAGTAGGACGCCTCCGAAGGGCATTCTCTCTTTTGAAGAGAGCTCTACTACCCCACCAAGTGGGGTGCTATCATCATCATCATCAGCCTGTTTAGGTCCACTGAAAGACGAAGGCCTCTCCCAACGATTTCCAATCCACCCTATCCTGAGCGAGTTGGTTCCACTTTATGCCCGCAAACTTTTTAATTTCAACGCTTCATCTAACCTTTTGCCGGCCTCTGTTGCGTCTTCCCTCTCTTGATATCCATTCCGTCGCTCTTACAGTCCATCTGTTATCTTTTCTCCTCATGACATGTCCTGCCCAGGTCCACTTCTTTCTTTTAATTGATATAATAATATCGGCTACTCTTGTCTGTTCTCTGATTCATTCTGCTCGTTTTTTATCTCTTAGCGTCACCCCTATCATTTTTCTTTCCATTGCACGTTGCGCGCTCCTTAGTTCCTTCTCTAGTTTTTTCGTTATCCTCCACGTTTCTGCACCGTACGTTAGTACTGGGAGAATGCAGTGATTGAATACTTTTCGCCAATTCCTTCCGAATGCGCTCCAGCCCATCCTTATTCTACGGAGAATTTTTTTTTTCATGGTTAGGAGTTCCTGTTATTAACTGTCCCAGGTATACGTATTCGCTTACACATTGTAAGGGTTCATTGTCGATTTTAAATTCCTGTTCTTTAGCTAGGCTATTGAGCATAACTTTGGTCTTTTGCCTATTCATTTTTAACCCAATTTTAATACTTTCCTTGTTTAGGTCATCTATCATGTTTTGTAGTTCGTCTCCATCATCGCTAAAGAGTACAATGTCGTCTGCAAATCTTTAATTGCTGAGATATTCTCCATCTATTCGAATTCCCTTGTCTTCCCAATCTAGACGTTTCAAGATTTCCTCTAAACATGCAGTGAATAGCATCGGGCATATCGTATCTCCCTGTCTCACACCTCTCCTGATCGGGATTCCTCTGCTTCTGTCATGTAGGAGTAGTGTGGCTGTGCAATCTTTGTAGATTTTGTTTATGATTTTCACGTATACGTCAGGTACCCCTTGTCCTCGTAGAGCTTCTAGAACTGCTTGTATTTCTGTCGAGTCAAATGCTTTCTCGTAGTCGATAAACGCCATATAAAGAGGTTTGTTATATTAGGCGTACTTCTTAATTACTAGGTTGATAGCGTGGCTGTGGTCCATTGTCGAGTAACCTTTCCTAAAACCAGCTTGTTCTCTCGGTTGGTTAAAGTCAAGGGTGTCTCTTATCCTTGTAGAAATTACTTTTGTAAATAGCTTGTATATTACTGGGAGTAGGCTAATTGGTCTCTAATTCTTTAACTCCTTTATGTCACCTTTCTTGTGGATTATTTATTATTTATTTATTACATACTGCTGACCTGCTTACCAGGTCTTAAGCAGGAATGGTCATACAAAACTCTTCGCTGCAAGAGTAACATAATAGATGCACAGAGACATAGTGACATCAGTCATAATTGCAGAAAGCCATATGGAAAACATGATACACAGTACAAACAGCATACATTAGAACATTATATAACAATTTAGGAAAACCAAAACAAAAGCTCAACAAATAGCATAATTTCACCCACTCGAACGTACTGAATACAAAGGAAAGCAATACGTATCTCTGGCAAATGCAGGGTTATACAATAAGTAATAGTACAATTTGTTAATGGTTATTGAGTGCATTTACGAATAAATCAACTGTTGACAATTCCACAATATGGGCGGTTAGGCTATTCCACTCACGGGTAGTTCTGGGAAAAAAAGAATACTTGAACGTATCTGTGCGGTTTATGTAATCTACAACTTTCTTCGAATGACATGAGCGCACAGCACATTCACTTGTTTGCCCCGCCACGGTGGTCTAGTGGCTATGGTACTCGGCTGCTGATCCGAGGGTCGCGGGATCGAATCCCGGCCGCGGCGGCTGCATTTCGATGGAGGCGAAATGTTGAGGCCCGTGTGCTGTGCGATGTCAGTGCACGTTAAAGAACCCCAGGTGGTCGAAATTTCCGGAGCCCTCCACTACGGCGTCTCTCATAATCAGAGCTGGTTTTGGGACGTTAAACCCCACATAACAACAACAACAACAACATTCACTTGTTTGTTTAATGTGCATTGTTTTGCTAATTCCAGTTTTACCCTGAAAAGTGAGGTAAAAAAGCTTCAGCCTCTCCGTTCATCTTCTTTCCTGTAGTTTTCCGAGCTCCGCTTTAAATAAAAGAAGTTAAGGTGATGTGCGCCAACTGTAACAATTAAACACAAAACGCACAGATTTTTCTTTGCACCATTTCTATTTTTTTTAATGTTGGCCATAGTAAAGGGATCCCACACAGCAGCTGCGTATTCTAATATTGGTCTAATAAAAGTTTTGTATGCTAGAAGTTTGATGTGCGGTGTAGCATTTGCGAGTGTCCTTCGCAAGTAACCGAGCTTTTTCATTGCCCTTCTTTCAATATATTCAACATGTTCATTCTATTTTAAGTCTGATGTGAGTATTAGTCCTAAGTATTTGTGTTTAGTGACCTCCGATAAAGCATGACCAGCGATGCGATAGGTAGACAAAAGCGGCTGTTTCTTACGCGTAACTCTCATTGCCACCGTTTTATTGTAATTAATTGTCATCTGCCATTTTTACACCACGCTTGAAGCGTTGCTAATGCAGTGTTTAAAGATTCTTGATCGCTATAACTATGAATTTCTTGATATAATATGCAATCGTCCGCGAAAAGCTTTATTCTTACGGGTAAGTCTAGTACAATATCATTTATAAATAACAGGAAGAAGAATGGTCCCAAAATTGATCCTTGAGGCACACCTGATTTCACGGGGGCGGTAGTCGAGCTTACGCCATCAATGGTAACACACTGGCTTCTCATTGAAAGATAAGATGCTATCCACGCAAGTAATTTCTCATTTTTAAGTAGTGGTTTCAGTTTAAGTAGTAATTTCTGGTGACTCACACGATCGAAAGCTTTTTCGAAATCCAATAGTATAACGTCGACTTGACCATTCACATCGATCGCTGATGCCAGGTCATGAAACGTCTCAATAAGCTGGGTTACCGTTGAATATCCCTTGCGGAAGCCGTGCTGAAGGGGGGTAATTAGGTTATTACTTTCGGCAAAGGTAATCAGATGTTTGAATATTATATGTTCTAGAACTTTGACACTACAGCATAGCAAGGAGATTGGCCTAAACGAGGATACAAGTGAGTGGTCATCAGTTTTCGGTACCGGAGTGATCTTGGCGTGCTTCCAATCCCTGGGAAGCTCAGCGCGCGAAAGAGAGGATTCAAAGATCAAGCATAGGTATTTGGCACACCATTCAGCATACCTTATAAGAAAGGCGTTGGGTATAGAGTCGATTCCTGGTGACTTTTTCGAATTGAGATTAAGCAGAAGCGATAACACACCTTCCTCAGTGATACAGACGTCATCAATAGGAGGTATGACGTCATAGGTTGTGAGCTCAGGGGCAACGTCCTTATCACACGTGTACACTGAACAAAAATAATCATTCATTGCTTCTGCTATTTTTTTGTCAGTTATGACATCACCGTTAACGGATAAGCTTGATACGGGGTTTTTTTTCGGTGAAAGGTACTGCCAAAACTTGTTTGGTGACGTCAAGAGAAAGTTTGTTAAAACCTCACTTTGATATTTTTCTTTTGCGTTCTTAAAATTGTCTTTCAGTGTACGACGCATCTCTGATCGATTATCTAATCCAGACAATGATGGTCGTTTTTTTTTTGCTGCTTTCTTGCCTTCTGAAGCTTGCGCCCCAGGCGTACAATTTCTTTCGTCATCCAGGGGCTAGACTGGTGTAATACCTTGCGTTTGCGAGGAACAAAGTTTTGAATACATTTTATTACTAGGTCCTTGAAAAAGCACCACAACCGATCGACAGAGCATTCATTTTCTTTGGAAAGCGTTAGGAAATGGGAATCGAAATGATCAAAAGTGTCTATAATGTCGACGTCACTAGCACGCGAAAACACGGGTACAACGGCGGTCTTTTTATCGGGCTTTTTAGCGAAATATAGTTGAAAGCGTAAGGACACAATTTTATGGTCTGAAATGCCATCGTAAATTTCTACTACCGGCCTGCGGCGATATAACCTCTACTAACAAGAAAAAGATCTAAAACCGTGCTGGAGTCGTTTTGAATGCGAGTGGGCGTTTTTACAAGCTGCGTCAAATCGTGGAACAGCAGAACATCAAGGAAAGGTACAGATGCAGCGGAGAGGGCATGTGGAAATTCATCTGACCAATTTATCATAGGAAAATTAAAATCACCGCCGATTAAAACATTGCAAGTGTTAGTTTTATAGTGACACAGAAATTCGTTGAATTGTTCCACAAACTCATCACCACAATTGGGCGGACGGTAAAAGCCCCCAACGACGATATGTAACTCGTCTAAAAACACTTTGGCAATAACACATTCGATTCCTTTAATATTGGGTAATCGCGTCGCGCATAGCGATTTTCGACACAAAATGGCAACACCGCCACCACGGGAATCTCTATCGTTACGGTATATTCTGTAGCCTGGTGGTCTTACTTCATAATCACCAATGTCTCGGTGTAGCCACGATTCTGTAATTATTAACATATGCGGCTTGTGTGCCAATACTACGCTTTCTAAATCAACGACCTTGTTTACCAAGCTACGGGCATTTATATTAAGACAGCAAAATTGCTTAGATTCTTTGCTTTTATGTCACGGTTTATCACGCAGCCTACTACTGCGTCGACTGGTGGGAGCCATCTTCATGTGACGACTGTCCCATTCATACAGTTTGCTATCAATTCGGATTTTGTCGTATGATAGCTTCACCCTTGCTCCCGTTTTCTTGTTAGAGGCACTGTCCCATAGGTTCTTTCGGATTTGCCTCGTAGCTGCCGAGAAATCCTCAGACACCGAAATTCCCGTTCCTTCAATTTAGAACAGTTCTTCAGCACGTTTCTTTTTTCCCTCTCATCTATAAACTTTAAGTTCACAGGCCTAGATTTCTCGGGCTGCATGCGCCCCACCCTATGTAGTCTTTCGATAGAATTTACTTCGACACCAAGCCTAATTTTAAACAAGTCATCAACTACTGACACTTGCAGTGATTGTTGTGTTTCGCCCGATTCCTCGGGAATACCAAAAACCAAAAGATTGTTTCTTCTGCTTCTGTCTTCCAAATTCGCCATCCTTTTCTCTAGTCCTTGCAGAGTTTTTTCAAACTGGCCACTTTGGTACTCAGTTCCTTGAGGGATGACACTGATGTTTCTACCTTCTTAAGCTTCGACTCTATAGCATCAAATCTTTTATGCATGGTCTTTTGGCGTTCAAGAAGTTCTTTTAACAATTGTTCGGTAGAAGGACCGGGGTTGGATTCAATGTCACCACAAAGTTTCAGCAGCGACAACACTGTATTCCGAACGTGCAGGTAACACATGCATAAGCTGGTGGGGCACTTCAGCTGGATAAAGTAGGGATCACTAGTTTTGACAGAGGAATGCTTATTACTAACCTGCATAAAGTAAAGCAACGGGTTGGTCATGGCTGTGACAGGCGGCCAGCCGACGCACCCACTGAAGGAGTGCCGTGATGCCGGGCTGCTTATAAAGGCGTCAGTCGATGACGGCGGTAGCGTCCAAAAGTTGAGAACCAGCGATGCCTCTTCTGCGCAGTCGCCGAGATAGATGGGTGCAGAGTCGGTAAAATCCACTGGCTTGCTTGATGCATCGGCCGTCGATGTCGCCCGTACCAAAAGCAGCTGCATAAAGTAAAGCAATGGGCTGGTCATGGCTGTGAAAGGCGGCCAGCCGACGCGCCCGCTCGCCGCGCCCACTATAAGGATTATATTAGCATTTTTCCAACTACGCGGTACACTACATGTCTTGACACCCTTCGTGAAGAGCGATGCAAGTTTTTCAAGTAAAACAACTCCTCCGTCTTTGATCAAGTCAGCTGTTATACCATCTTCACCGGCTGCTTTACCGCGGGCCATGCCTTTGGCAGCTTTTTTGGATTCGTCAGCGGTTATACATGGAATTCAGTATCTTCCTCTGATTCCATTTATTTTAAGGTTGTATGGTCTGTCTGAGAACTGTATAGTTCAGAGTAGAACTCTTCTGCTACCTTTACTATTTCTTTGAAATTATTGATAACGTTACCTTGTTTATCTTTTAGCGCATGCATTTTGTTTTGTCCTAAGTGCAGTTTCTTTTTGACCGATTTAATGCTGGTGCCTTTTTCTACTGCTTTCTCTATTTCTCTCGTGTTAAAGTTTCTTACATCTCTTTGCCTGGCTTTACTGATCAACTTTGATAGTTCTGCGAATTCAATCTTATCTTTCAGTCACTTTCATTTGTTGGCGTTTTTTATTAAGTCCTTGGTAGATTGGGACAACTTATTTGTTCTTTGCTTTGCTGTTTTGCCCCGGAGTTCTATCGCTGTTTCAAGGATTGTTTTCGTTAAAGTTTTGTTTATTTATTCTACATCGTCACCATTTTCGCCTAAGGCCTCGAACTTGTTGCTTAGGGCGACTTTAAATTCTTCGTTCTTCGATCTGATTACCTCTAGATTACATTTTTTTCTAGTAAATAATTTAGTTCTTGTTTTCTTTAGGTTAAGTACAATCTTTGCTCTTACTAATCTGTGATCGCCCCACTACTTCTGTGTCTTGAATTATACCTGGTTCGCACATTATAAAGTCGATTTCATTCTTTGTTTCCCTGTTAGGGCTTTTCCACGTCCACTTCCTATCCTTCTGTTCCTTGAAAAACGTGTTCATTATTCGGAGTCGGTTTCTTTCGGCAAATTGTACGAGCATATCCCCACGGTCATTTCTACAGCCGACTCCGTAGTTGCCAATCGCCTGCTCTCCACTTTGTTTTGCCCCTACTTTGGCGTTGAAATTCCCCATGACTACTGTGTATTGTGTGCGTACTTTATTTATTGCTAATTCGATATCCTCGTAGAACTGCTCCACTTGTTCGTCGTCGTAGCTCGTTGTTGGCGCATATCCCTGGATTATCCTAAGTTTATACCGCTTATTTAGTTTTACTGCGACGCATGATACCCTTTCGTTAATGCTGTAGAATTCATCTACGTTACCCGCTATATCTTTGTGAATTAGGAACCCAACGCCATATTCTCTCTTTTCGGGTAGTCCTCTATAGCAGAGGACATGTCCATTGTTTAAGACTATGTAAGCTTCACCTGCTCTCCTAACTTCGCTAAGGCCAATGACGTCCCAACTAACTCCTTCTAGTTCCTCGAGTAGTCCCGCTAATCTAGCTTCGCTGGAGAGGGATCTTGCATTGAACGTTCCAATGTTTAGTTTCCAGTGGCCGCCTGTCCGGGTCCAGTGATTCTTACTGCAGTCTGCTGCTTCACAGAGCTGACCGCCGCCATGGACAGATGTTCTGCAGCTGCTGGACACTGAGCGCGAGGGTTTAATTGTAGACATCGTGTGGGAGGTGGTGGCCAAGTACTTCACCAGGGAGGCCAATTACTGTTCTGGTGTAGGAGTCAGTCGTAAACGGCATTTGAACGACTGAAAGCATTTCAGGTACCCAACCGTCGCCAGGCCCCCTGCCGACGTGATTTCAAGCAGTATAATAATAAACCCGCAAAAAAAAACAAAAAAAAACAAGGGGCGGTGGGGGCGTCGAACCTGTGACCCGTGGCGGCCCCGGTTTCAGCGCCTCCGCATCGTTAAACATACATTATTTCAAGGCCTTTCATGGGCGATAATTTCTATCCGAATTAATATTGCGTACAGTATTTGGTCTCAAAATGTCCACGATCTTCTAGTTTTGCTGATCGCGACATCCAGAACGTCATGGTTCTTAAAACTGCTCTGACAGGTACATTGACGCGCGTGGAAAATCGTGTTTTAGCGAATCGTTTTAACTTGTCGGTTGTCGCTAAGCAGACATGTTTCCGCGTGCAGAGTTCTGCGCGTTGGCGAGCGTACTAGAAGTTAGGGTAAAAGAAATTATTGAAAACCTTCCATGTTGTCCCGTATACAGAAATATTTTTTACGACGTACGTGAATATGAAAAAAAACAAAAAAAAACTAATTGCTGGTTGTAACAAATCGCGGTTGCATGATGTGCAGTGAGTAATGAGATCTACCATTTATTATGCCGGAATGGATGTGTGGAGACGAAATGGAAATAGACAGGCATCAGGGAGGCAACAGGCACACAGATACATACACACATATCTATAAACACGCAAACACGCAAGCATACACCCCATCAAACACACGCAAACTATCTATTGTGGTGGTGAAGGCAGAGTACCGCATTCATTCTCATAGGAAATGGGTTCAAAGTGTTAATGCGTCATCCAATTTACATCGACCAGCTAAAGATTTGTGTGAAGGTTAGTAGTGTGCGGCTTGAGTCTTACGGCAAGGAGGAATCAAGGAGTAATGTATAATCCTTATTGCGCTTGTGATGTTATTTTGTCATCTATCTATCTATCTATCTATCTATCTATCTATCTATCTATCTATCTATCTATCTATCTATCTATCTATCTATCTATCTATCTATCTATCTATCTATCTAATTTTCTTCCTTTCTTATGAGTTGCTACTATCGGAGACCGTCGGTTATTATATCCAGCGCCGCATCGGTTTCGTTTGTGCGGAATATTGTGAGAACATGCAGCTGCGTTAGTAACTGACCGATCCTACTATCTGCTATGAGGAAAGGTTTGTTTAACTGCTCACCGAATTATCGTCGGCGCGTTGGGCCCGGCGCGGTTGTAGTCCTGTCATAGCTCACACGTGCATTATTGCTCGAATTCGGTACTATACCTGGCGACAACTTTCCGTGGCAGCACAGCATGAGCTACGTGGCCGGTGGTTCTGCACATGTCTTAATACGCCAAGTAGTCCGTTCGCGGGCGATTTTGATTTCGGCTTTGCCAGCACATCCATCATGCGTTTTTGAGGGTGCAAGTTTCAAATTGACTCTGTCCCCTACACCCGTGTTTATGATATCACCAGTTATTCGATATCTTAACCTTAACTCCAAGCAACGTGAAAGTAATGTACGCTTATCTGCCAGCAACTCACTGAAATACGCATGCAAATGCGCACCTTATACAGAACAGTTTGTAATGTACTGTGTTTCTTTTTATGATCGTTTATTGCGGGGAAGCGTAGGAAGGCTAAAGAATCAGTTTTTTTTTTCAGCAAGTCGCTTTATTTTTATATTATCGGGAAGCCTCAAAGGAGCTGCGCAATTATAAACCTCACATGAAGCCAAGAAGCTATTTCATCCATTCCGTTGCATACAGAGACGCTATTCTCATTTATCTGAAGCATTGACTTCAGTAACCTTCACGGTACTCTCATGCTAGTTGGGAAGGGAACGCGTCGGCGTGCCGACGGGTGGCATGGTATGTTTGTCACCATCGAACAGGTGTGCGCATCGCGATTTTGCAAGTCCAAGCGAGAGAAATGAACCCCTTCACTGGCTCATGCCGATAACGCAGTTTTTGAGCAAAGGAGAGCGCTGTCTTTGGAGAGCGCGAAAAACAGTTGCAACTGAAGACGCGGACGCGTACCTTCTCGCATGCAATGCGCGGCGTCATTTTTACGAGATGCACTAACCCCGAGGCGTTGGATGCACATAGTGAATGATCGTATCAGCAATATTAAACAACCAAAAATCCAAGAGAATATCCAAGAGAATAAATGAAATGAGACATTTATTTTACGTGCTCTTCCTAATGTCAGCATTGATTTCAAGATCGTAGACTCTTTGAAGACGGGCGGGTCACCGGCGTCGAAGGGGCTCTCGCTCTGTGGGAGTAACTTTCGCTGGTGGCATCGCTTGCGCGCAGCACAACACCTTTCCGCAAGATTATAGCTACAAAACATAATATTCTGCAACAGACCACTGTCTCCGCTTCACTTTCTTCGATGCATTAGCAACAGCCGACGAACACTCGTTCATGCTCGCTTACGCGCTTCGATGCGAACCTGCTTGGACCGAGCGACGCCATCGTTGTTTTGAGGGAGAGGAAAACGTGGAACTCACAGCAGAAACCAGGAAACCAGAAACAGCAAAAAAGGAAATTACATTACAAGGTAACCTTTACACATTGCAATGATATAAACTTGAACACAAAAAAATAAGCCTTGTCTTTTATACAACGCCATGTATTGTGCCAAAACTATTCGTTCGTAGACTACACGCGGGAGCGCCACAGAAAAACGCGCGTCAGCGTCGCAGCCTTCTACGCCACAGAAAATTATCGCGTATAGTGCTCACCCAGAGGGAGTACAGACAAAAAAAGAAATAACACTGCGTTTTCGAACACGCAAACATCAGCAGGCATTACATCAGACTGAATATAGCACATGCAGATTTACATCACACAACAGCAGTAAAGCACACAACCCACAGTACACTCGAGGCCCACAGCCCTATATAAAAGTCAGGTATGTATAACCCGTATACTTGACCTGCTGTGTAGTGACAGTGGTAAAATGCTGTTCGGCGTAATTAGACAAAAAAGTGTGCATAGAACAGATGCAGATTCTTGCACATCTCTACCGACACGTTGAATTCGAATTAGCGAACCCCTTGTCACTAAACGTCAGCGATGCTTTGCTCACGCATTTTTCTCCCGATCCTTCAATGCAAAAGCTCTCATAACTATTCTAGTGCACCTGTCCGGAACACTAAACACGTGGTTTCCGCAACAACATTCCTTAGAATGAGCGGGCAAGTTTAAACTGGAAGTTGCCGTTAACGGTGACAAGTGTTCTTTTACTCTAGCATTTACACAACACTCAGTCTATCATATGCAAGCCCTCCCGCTTGTTAATGACACCGTATTTAGAACAGATGTTCTGCAACCACCTATTGTTACCTTTTTCCGGTCAAAAAGAACATGTCTTCCATGAATCACACATTTTTATGCGCATGGGAGCTTACTGAGCACGGATAAGGCAACACGCACCCCACATCTACTACCCGTGTTCTTCAATCAATGTTAAAAGTTATGCAAGTAGGGAATTGCCACCGACCTGCCTCTTCTGCTTTCGCACGCGCTCTTTTGGCTTCCGCGTCCGCTTACTGCCATTATAATAGGATTTGTTTGAACTTTAATGACCTCTACAAAATTTATTGAGCTACATCTTCTCGTCTATGAGCAAAAGAAATAAATGCCCCATTGATTTCTTCTTTATGGAAAATATTACAACAATGGCGATGGCCCAGGTGCTGAGGAACGGCTGCCTCACCAGTAAATAAGCAGTACCTAAGCAATCAATAAGCAAGAGAAACCAGACGAACGAAAGCAGTTGATTGTTCTTTGTATGACTGCCTTACAAGACTGCAAGAAATAAGTACTTTATGTAAATGGTGAGTCTCACAGCGCGCTTCCTGCACATTACAATAGAAAACAAGAAACAAATCCAACGCTATCTATAAATGGTGTGTCCCACGGCAGATTTGCTCCACCGTAAAAAATGTCGCCCGCATCTTCCCACGGGGGGAACTCGAGGAAATGCGTCGCAGAGTGGTGGGGGTATCGCGTGAATGTTGCGTAATTGGGTATGGTTTGGGAATGCTTAATTGTTATTTCGTCTTTATTATTCTTATTTATTGAATGAAGGAGAAGCGCCTCGTTCCATCGCATCTACTCGAGTCAAGCAAAGCGTCAAGTCAAGCGAAAGCCAAGACGCCCTTGACTGAATTCCGAACGCGCGCACCGCCGCTTATATACACACCGCCCGCATTCGAGGGAGAGGAGTACGGATGAGAGGTCCGTAAAGACGCCCTTGACTGAATTCCGAACGCGCGCTCCGCCGCACTCCCATTGCACGTGCTCGGCTTGCTGAACGCCCGGTGGGCCGGCACGAGACGAGCCGAGCATGCGCAGTGGGGGTGTGGACGGCGCCGTCGCCGACGCCGAAGCGCGACATCGTGCGACTAAGAAATGCTCCGCATTTAAAATGAAAATGAGAGGAAGAGATCCTGTCAACATAGGCTGTAAATCTTTCTAGAGTACATTATTAGGAGTGGGCCATTCAGGCGTGACGATACCACAGGATGTCATATTCTGTGGCACGGCCACTACAGTCAAGCTGGTGTCATTGGCGTCTTGCTACCACATTAATTCCCATTTGACAACGACAAAAAATGTCACTCGATGCATGCCAGCAAGGGGTCACGTATGTACGTTGCTAATCCTACCTAAAACCTATTCAAATGGTTCTAAAGAGTTAAACAGATGCATGAGCAAAAAGAGCATGTGCGCAATGAAAAGAGGACGGTTGCAGTTCGCTACTTGCATAACTTTTCACATTGTTTGAACAATGTGGGTGGCAGATATGGGGTGCATGTGGAGTAAATCGCTCCCACTCTTCTCCCTGTTCATAAAAAGTGTTTGGTTCACGTAAAACGTGTTTCTTTTTGTCCGGAAAGAATAAATGAATGAATAAACGCTTATTGTGAGCAGACCAAAGCTGGTCGTCCCCTAGCGGGTTTTATGCCACTGTCCGGAAAAGAAATGTAGTAAATATGTTTGTTGCGAATATTCTTTTGTCTGTCGGGTGCTATCTAGATGTACGGGGTCTTAGAGATTACACACCGGGTCTTCTGTTAATGTTGCCATAAAATAACACTTGTCATCGTTAAACGCAACAGACAGTTCGCAGTTTCCCTTTTATTGTAAGTAATCTGGCTCTCAGGTGGCGGTTGAGGAATTCGTGTGTTTGTTTATTAAATTCGGACAAGTGCACAAGAGGAGCTATGGAAGCTTTTCACATTGCAAGAGGAGGCGAAGGTGCGTGATCAAGGCATCGGTGGTATTAGTTACCCGGGGTTCCGCTACTTGGAATTCAGCCTGTCGCGTTGAATTTTGCAAGAATCAGGGCAGTCATGTTCCAATTTGCTTTTTGTTTCCATTCGATTTCAATTCTATATTCCTCGCTCTTTTCCTTTTCTTTGCGTTTGGACGCACATGTCTCTTCAACAAAAACTGTTAACCTAGTGACCTTGATAACTCGGCGGCGCAGATGCAATGGTTTTGATACGTGACTAAGTCGTGGGCTATGTATGTTTTTTCTGTGTGTCTTTGAATAGGCTTTGAGTTGCGAGTCAGTGGCCATGTCGTGTCGTTCCTTTTGTAGCAGAGCATATCGGCACCAGCTGTGAGCCATTGCGAATGATCTGGAGGCTTGTGTGGTGCGCGCTAGTTGTACCGTATGTTCTCGACACTTGGTACTCGTCTTCTTCCGTCGTTCTTGTAAAATGAAAAGATATCGTCCTCCATGACGACAAAAATGTGGGAAATATTCCCGATACAATCGTGCTCTAGCGACCATGCTGGCAGCGGGTCGAGGAGGGGGATATCCATTCGTTTTTAAGTGCTTTGGCTAGTTCAAATTCAAACTACTTCATATACAAAAAATGTAACAAGCATAAATATGGTACCTAAATTAGAGATAATGAGGTAATTCGCTTGTCATCGTTGAGGAAAGGATATCAGTTAGTCTGCGATAATCGAAGATGCGGTAGCTATGTCGTACACCTGTCAGCATAGAGCTTCGTTCCACTAGCATGAAACTCGTGCTGGACAATCATGACCACACTGCGCACTCACTCTGGAAAGTTACAACACGCACTATGCCGTAGGTTCTTCTACGCTATCACACCTATTTTATTTATATCTCTACATTCGTCACATGTATGGTGACATTGAAAACTACGAGGAACGGTGTAACTTACTCTTCTCACATTATCTTGAAACTTCCAATATGATTGCCAGGCAGTTCCTCGATGGACATCTGCAGTCATTGCCTCATGTATAGCACATGCCCAGGTGGTCTGGGCGCAGAATTCGGATATGGGCCGCACATACTCCTAGCGCACAGTCACAGTGTGTTTTCTGTCATGCAAAGTGCTTCGTAGCAGCGATTACATCATATGAAGACGAATTGCTTGATCGAACTGTGTCTGGTTTACCAGTTACAGAAACTATATTCTGTCTTAATGTTCCTTCTTCTCTCACCAGTAGCACACCCGGGAATGTAGTAGAATACTTAGCAGTACAAGGGAGACGGATAGAAGGATACCCAACTCGTTGGTGGAGCAACACTCGGGTGTCTAATTACCGCCGCCACCGCAGGGACCTCCGGGTTAGTCGGCAATGAGGCGGCATCTATGCAGCTTATGCATAGTGTTCAATATGTCACGGCTTGGTTAACCGGCCTCCATCTACGACCCCACGGGAAGTACTGACATCATTGTTACTTTATAAAGGTGGACGACGTTTCACTTCCACCAGGTTGCAGAGACCTGTTATGAGCACTTCATCCTGCGAAGCACCATACTGTTCTTTCTGCGGCCACCTCAAGTGCGTTTTTTCTCAGTTTGCCTTTAAACAACTGAGAACAAACTGCGAGGTGCTGATGTAGCTGCCAGTATGCGGCATTCTGCTTGCCTAGGGGAAAGAGCTCCACTAACATGTAACCAGGGAAGTGCGAAGCCTGGGGTGATGCACCGGCGTTTCCCATAGAAAACGTCAGTCGCAACTGACGGACTTGCTATACTGTGGCCACTACGATGACGTTAGGCGCCGACAGCCCGGGCGCATAAGCACAAGCTCGTTAGAGTCGCCTCTGACACGACAACCCTAAAGGTACATTGTCTCGGTACGCTGCCCCCTCCAGGATCGGCCAACAAACGCACGCAGACTGACTGCATTGCGTCCAGGTTGGGTCCACCGTGACGAGAGCACAGATACGCTGGAGGCCAGCCGCCGAGGTTCTCCTCCCCTAAAAACTGGAAGGTTCGGGCAATTTCGATATTATGGGAAACTACCAGGTATAAAAAGGTTGCCACAACATCTCTACAGCCGGCTGCTGGGCTCTTAAGACGCATCGTATTTTGAGCGCAGAACGGTGTATGTTTAAACGCTCCCACTGCTGGAGCTCTTCCAGTAATGGTGAGGATAAGACAAGAATCTCCACTTTCAAGAAAAAATGCTTTCTTCACATGATTCCTCAGTTAATTTTTGAAAACGCGATTCTCTACTAGCAGGTTCCAGCTTCTCAAAACACTTCACGGGGTCCTAACCATGTTGCAAATTTTCGTTTGGAAAAACGTTGAGCGAGAGGACTTCTTGCACTAACTATATATTTCTCCATTCCTTGTAAAGAACTGCAGATGATAGAGCTCCGAGGTTGCCACAGCTGACGTAAAATGGCCCATACCGCAACACCCGAACTTTGTCAGACTACCGGGCATGGTGTACTGCTACGTAGCCGGGCGGGCTAAATTTTCAGTCAAATGCTGCATCACTTACTTTATGTCTCCGTTATGGCCAGCTCATGGGGAGAATATGATATAACAAATAAAATCAATTTTTTAGAAATATTGTATCCAGATTTAAGTCCCAAAACAACAATGCGACTGTGCTGGATGTCTCAGTGGAGACCTCCGCGAATTTCGGCAAACTGGGATCTTTAACATGCAGTGACATCGCACACTACACAGTCCTCTACTATTTGGGCACCAAAAAATGGAGCTGCCGCGGCCGGGTTTCCATCCCGCAACCTTCGGATCAGCAGTCAAGTACTATAACCGCTAGACCACCAAAAAAGAGCAGGAAAGAAACGAAAATGCTAAAATTACTTCTTGCATTTAGGGACCTAATACACATATTATGATTTATTGGTACTCAACAAAAAGTTCTTTCACATTCTGAAGCAAAAGGTGTTCTAGGCAAGGAAGTAAACGCGGCCTTGTAAATATGTACTGTTTTCCCGCATCTAGATCACGTCATCAGCGTAGCTTAGTTTTACTCTGGACCATGATCCCGAAACCGCGCAGTTACGTCCCAAGTTTTTTTCGTTAGGCGCGCGCACTTGGGTGTAAATGATTTGTTACGTGAAAACCAGACCAGTTAGAATTCCTACAAATTTCCCCCCTCATTTTTCCCTGCAATCAAGTATGTTCATTACGATTGGTCGCGGTCTTCTTCCCCGTAGTATGCATTCGCGCAATTCATCTGAAGACGCTCAGGTGCACCCGTCTTACAGAATTCAGCAAAATGTCAGCATTTTCTTTTCGATAAGCCGTGCATAAAAAAAAAACACTTTCAGCATGGACGGATTATAAGTCTTTGGATCTTCAAGTGATTTTGGCGGACAACTGCCTAGGTGAAGAAATTGCAGCGTTAAGCCTGTCAGACATCGCACCAGAATGAGTAGCAGATATAGAAACTCAGAGTAAGCATACAATGGCTTCTGAGCCCGAGTTGCATGTTTCTTCGATCTGGACAATCCTTCCGCGCATTTAATTACTTGTTGTCGACCTTTTAGAAATGTCAATACCAATAATATTTTCTGTGACTTTACTCGTCAAAATAATGATATGATTACGAGAGACGTCTTCATAGACGGCTTCGAAAAGCTTCACCAACATGGGCTTCTCTAAACATGTGAAATACAAGCAACGTTTCATGCCTCTTGTGCTATGAAATGCCATGCTTTGTATCGGGTCTGCTGCAATATTTTTTACAGGAAAGTATCATGTCGTTATACCTAGCCCACGAATGTTAACTTAACGTCTTTAACCTGGTGGACTTTCGCAGGAAGAAAGCGATCTGAAAGCATTACGTACCAACATGCGCACGCTCACAGCGGATGCCTTATTCTGGTAAACGATTTCTCAATGGAAGAAGGTACGTATGTCTCAGCACTTCATTTTAAATAAGCAAATTAGGCATATCCCGCAAAGGGTTGTTTGCAAACTCTGGCAAGTGGTTTCATGTTCGCCCAAGCTGCCATGGTTGCCAGGTGCCGAGATTGTGGGAACAAACAAAAGTGCGTCGGCTGAATGGGCAACAGACAGACAGACAGACAGACAACAAACTTTAATTAATCCTGAGGAGCTACGTAAGGACTCCCTAGCGGGAGGCCGTTGTAACCGCTGGCCGCACCCACGTGGAGGAAAGAACGCCATGACGCTCCGCCCTTTCGTGGGCCCTCTGGATAGCCTGGGCTTGCTTTTGGAGCACCGTGCTTGTGATGGCCTCCTCCCATTCAGCTTCGCTGGAGAGAACGTCGTTAGGCAACGCGGGACATCGCCAGAGCATGTGAGCCATGGAACAAAAAGTTTCACTGCAGTCGGGACAGCCAGGGTCCACGTCCGAGTACAGCTTACTGAGGAAGCCCCGGGAGGGGAAAGAACCCGTCTGCAACATTCGAAGAGTAACTGAGTGACCTCTGCTGAGCTTCGGATGAGGAAGAGGGTAGACTCTCCGGCCAAGTTGGTAATGTTTAGTAATTTCATTGAATGTGAGAAGTGGGTCGTTCTGCTGAGCCTCTTCCTGCCCCTCCGGAGCCGCTAGACCGGCGTGGCGCGTGAGTTCTCGCGCACGGTCGTGAGCCAGCTCATTGAGGTTTGGGAAGCCCTCAAGAACGTTCGTCCCCATGTGTGCGGGGAACCACGTAATAAAATGAGAACCGGGGCAAGCCCTCTTCTCTAGAATGGAGGCCGCCTCTCGAGAGAGGTTACCCATTTCGAATGACCTAATTGCGTCTCGCGAATCGGTGTGAACGTAGAAACGCTCCGGGTCACACAGGGCGAGCGCAACTGCGATTTGCTCGGCTATACCAGGGGTGGCCGCCCTTACCGAGGTTGATGAGCGAAGCACTCCCCGCCCGTCTACCACCGACAACGCGAATGTTCTACTGTTCCCGTACTGCGCCGCATCTACGAAGACCGCGGAGTCTATGTCGTCCCTAACTCTCTTCAAGATGGCTCGTGCACGGGCTTTACGTCTACCCTCGTTATGCTGTGGATGTACGTTTCGCGGGAAGGGCCCCACCATGTAGGTTGCCTTCGTTTCCCGGGTCAGTGGTATCCTCCGTTCCTCCATTATCCTAGGAGCCATGCCAACTTCGTCCAGGGTCCGCCTGCCCGCTTGGGTCGACGACAGCCTAACCACCTGGGCAGTGACCTGCGCCTCTATGATCTCGTCTATGGTATTGTGCATTCCTAGTTGGTCTAGCCTGTCTGGGCTCGTGGTAATCGGCAAGCCTAGCACTCTCTTGATGTTCTTGCACATGACTGTGTTTAACTGCTCTTTTCTGTTTTCGTCCATACGAGAGCTGACGCAACATAGCTAATATGACTGACTAGAAATGCGTGGTACATCCGAAGAAGGTTTTCCTCACCTAACCCCTTCTTTCGGTTGGATACCCTAGCGATTAATCTTAACATGTTCTCAGTCTTGGCTGTAACGTGGGTAATTGTTCTGACATTACATCCCCTAGCGTCTATAAGCAGGCCCAGGATCTTGACAGAGTCAACTCTGGGAATTTTCTGCCCCTTATGCGCGTATAATTCCAAGGGTAGCTGGTTTAGGGGCGTGAGATGCCTAACTCCTTGCCTAGCCGGTCAGTACAGTAACAGTTCCGACTTACTTGGAGACAGCTTGAGACCAGTGTCCGCGAGGTGAGCCTCCGTCTCATGCAAGGCGGCCTGTAGAGCTTGCTGTAATTCTGCTAAGGAGCCACTTGGGCACCAAATTGTGATGTCATCGGCGTAGAGCGCGTGGCCTATGCCTCGAAGGCCGCTCAGCCTGTCTGAAAGACCTTTCATGACTATATTGAACAGCAGGGGTGAGATGACTGAACCCTGGGGGGGGTACCGCGAGTGCCTAATTCGTACACATTTGACCGTATTTGCTCCACCTGAATTGTAGCTGTTCTATTCATGAGAAAGGACCTGACAAAGGCCTGGAATTTGACCCCTAGGCCCATCCCCGCCGTGGCCTGTAGTATGTACCGGTGCAACACTGCGTCAAACGCCTTAGCTAGATCCAGGGCGAGAATACCTCTCACGTCCCTAGTGCCGTTATCAAAGATTTGCTTTTTCAGCATCAGCATAACATCCTGCGTCGATAGGCCGGGCCGGAAACCTACCATATTATGTGGGAAGAGGTCCTGACGCTCTATATACCCGGACACCCTGTTTAAAATTGCGTGCTCCGCTACCTTGCCTATGCACGAAGCTAACGATATCGGTCTCATGTTATCGAGATCTAAGGGTTTTCCAGATTTTGGAATGAGTATTACCGTAGCCGCCTTCCAATCGCCGGGCACCTGTCCTGCATCCCATACCTCGTTGACCTCCTTAGTCAGTAATTCCACTGCCTTATCGTCCAGGTTCCGTAATAGCCTGTTAGAAAACTTATCGGGACCCGGAACTGATCTGCTATTTAAATTGTGGAGCACCGCCCTGATCTCCGATTCTGTGAAGGGCGCGTCCAAGTCCTCTACTGTCGCGCACTCGATCAGCGGATAATCTTCTTCGTGCGTCGGTCCAATGGGGAGGTATCTATCCGCGATTGCATTCAATAGCGACTGTTCAGTACCTCCCTGCTGTTTGTGCCTGCGTATAACTTTTCTAAGTGATTGCCTTTGGTTCCCCTTAGTTTGCGCGTCATCCAGGAGGTGCTTGAGGAGGTTCCATTTACCCCCTGAGCGCATGGACCCGTCTACTGCCGCGCAGAAGTCGTCCCATTGGAGCCTATTGAGCTCCACGCAGTATCTTTCGATCTCCCTGTTAAGATCCGCTACTTTTTTCCTCAGCCTGCGGTTTAGTCTTTGTGTTCTCCATCGTTGAAGAATCGAGGATTTGGCCTCTAACAGATGCGCTAGGTGCGGGTCCATTCTGGATACGTCCGCGTCAGTTTCTGCTACTTTAGTTGCCCTCTCTACGTCTGCCATGAGTGAGTCTATTGCTTCGCTAAACGAGTAAAATGTACTTGTTCGCTCCTTCCTAAGTTTTCTAAACTCATTCCAGTCCGTGACTCGAAATACCTTGGCTGGTCGGGCGTCTACCCTTAATGCTACTGACACTCTAAAATGGTCACTGCCCAGGTTCTCCTGCTTATTGGATCAAATGACGTTCCCAACGTTTCTGACAAATGCCAAATCAGGCGTTGTGTCCCGCGCCACCGACGTGCCCAGCCTAGTGGGGAAACCAGGGTCTGTGATTACCGTAAACGCGAGATCATCCAGTATTCTCGCCAGATTCGCTCCTTTTACCGTCTGTCTGGCGTAGCCCCATGCACTATGAGGGGCGTTAAAATCCCCGACAACTATCAAGGGAGAGTGCCTGGCTATTGACAGCACCTGCCTAAGCAGGGACTTAAACGTCTGTCTCTGGTCCGACGGAGGGCTATAGACATTAAGCACAAAGACGCTCTGCCTAAGCCACCCGTTCGGTATAACCTCTACGAGAAGGGCCTCCATCTTACCCCGTCCAGATTGAATTTGGTGTTCATTAAAGGCCAAATTTTTCCTGATCATTATGGCTAGTCCTCTGCCTCCCTCGTTCCTGACCGACACAGTCTTGAAGCCAGGCAGGGTAGGTTCGTCACATAGCGTCTCCTGTAATAACAAAATCTGCGGCTTTTCCACCTCAGCCGCCAAAAGCTGACGTAGCGGAGCCTTGCGCTTTTGAAAACTAGCGCAGTTCCACTGCCAGATTACAAGCTCTTTGTTATCGCCCGCCATGATGCTACATTGCCATGTTTTGCTCCGCGCCCGGAGCTCCCTCTGTGTAAGTTGGTGTCTTGCTCTGCCCTCGCACCTTGGCTTTGGCCCTAATCGCCGCCTTTTCCTCCAGTACCGTCACTCTTTGTACCAAGAGCTTTATGCTTTCCTGATTTTCTCTACTGATCCTGAGCAGTTCCTCCAACATCTTTCTTTGCTTAGCGTCTCCGTCAGACGCTTCCGATTCGCACTCCCCCTCAGGTATAGGGGGGCTTTACGCTTTGCTTTACTGAGTCCTACGCGGGGCGCTTGTTCGATTACCTCTGGCGTCTCGTTTCTCATCTCTATTTCACCGACCTTAGCGTTTGCTTTGGCGGCCTTGAGTCGGCGTACCTCCTCTCTAAGCTCCTTAACTTCTTTAAGTAATGCGTCTACGCGCGTCTTACTACCATGCTCTGGCGAAGCCGACCGCGTTACCTCCTTGGGTCTCTGTTGCTCCTTCTTTTCTTTGGCACGATCCACCCAGATAGGCACCTTCTGTATCCTCACGCTAGACACCGACTGCCCTCTGGATCGAGAGCGGTTCCTGGTTGCGCCGCGCTTCAGCGCAGTTGGCGTGCGAGAGAGGCTCTTGTCGCGCGCCGTGCTGACGTCGGGCGTGTCACGAGACTGTTGGACCACCTGCAGCTGCTCGGCGTGTCGGCGCCGTTGTCGCCGTCGTCTTCTTACGATATAGGGTACTTGAAATTTGCCCCTGCATTCCTTGGCTGCCGTAGGGTGCGGGCCACCGCACAAGGTGCATTTCGGATCGCACTGGTGATCTTCAGCCGGCGATCATATGCCGCAGCTGCGGCACCACTTGCTTCCCGGGTTGGGGCACACGTCAGCCCGTTGTGCCAGTCCTCCACATGAGTAGTAAACTTCCGTGTGGCGTCTGTAGAGTGTGCAGCTGAATAAGGTCGCCCCGCAAGCCACGTAGTTGGATACCTTCATGCCTTCGAAAAGCACCACCACCCCCGTAGTGTTCTTGATCCTTCTGGCTTCTAACGCGCCTGGGTTACGATGATTTACAATTCTCGCTCTAAGTTGAGCCTCGCTGAGTTCCACATCGACTCCTCTTATGAATCCTTTGCACGTATTTTCCGGTGGGGCCAGGTACGCAGCCGCCACAAACGTGCCTTCGCCGAGCCGGATGTGTTGCACTCTGGCGTAAGCGTCCGCATTTTTCTCATGCGGGGTACACACCACAAAGATGTTCTAGACTCCATTTGGACACATCGTGTCCTCTTCGATTTCGGCTGGAGCCAAGGCCGCCGCCATGGCCAAAGCTTGCTCAAATCGTACTTTACTTATCTTGTTGACATTCAGGCCGTCCCTCCGTGTGACTATGATGCGAAAAGTGTCCCTCGGCAGTCGAGGGAGCCTTGAAGCAGCGGTGACGCGTCGTATCGCGTCGCGCGGTGCGGCGGTGCGGCCACCGTCCCTCCGTCTGCCACTTGTATTTTCACTCTCTTGAGCCAAAGAATACTCGCCCTTGCGCCTTCCGTCCCGGCGACCGTACGCCACCTTCCATCCCGGGTCGCATGCCTCTTCGTGAGAAATCTCTTCTCCTTCCACAACGTCCATCCTGGGTTCCAAGCCCCACAAGTGCGGGAGTAGGCCTAAGCCTACCCGCCGTGGTTCAGACACTCAGAAAACGGCGAAAAGTCCTTCCACCGACGAAAATGCGGTACCGGCAGAGTCCCCGTGACGTGCCAGCTTCGATTAAGGCATAAGGCGACCGGTTCCACAGGGAGAACCACTCGAAAACACTACTGAAATCCAGAGCCGATGTCAACACATCCGCACCAGGCGGCTTCCTGAATGGGCGAGAAAATTTTTTAGACGCGAAGCAGCATATGGTCGAGCCTGTTTCCTCCCTGTGCCGTCCTACACCCCCACTGAGCATGCACAACAGCTGGCCCAAGCTTCCGGAGGAGACGGCTAGAGCCGCCATGGCATCTCCGCTAGATAAAAATATTTGAGAGCGAACAGTGCGCGTTGACTATGAAAACGCTTTTTGTGCGATGAACTGCTGTGCCAGCTCGCGAGGAACGAGAACACGCCCTCGACAACGCGGACTCAGGCAGCGTCAGCTGGTGAATTTCTTGATTGAATAAACCGACTGTACGCGCTGCACAACCCCTCATTGGCCACCCCATATATATAGGCACTGCTCTGGACCAGCAATGTAGTGCCGGTGGGAAATTTCTCTTGCGCGTAGTTGAACAGTAAAGATTCGCAGCATGCGCGCACACTAAAGGTAATCCGGAACTCGGCGCGATCTACGATATGGGAAGCGCAGGAACCTCATTAACACCAGGAGAATGAATGACAACGCTAGTATAAATGTACACACGCATTGTCACTCGTTTACATGCGCCAGTGGTCAATGTCACAGGTTAATTACGGTAGCACCCAACGATCTCCAGTGCTTCGCCTACTCGTCATGATTCACTTCGTGGAGGTGCGTGGATTTTTTTTTCATTCTTCGTAGAACTGCGTCAAGGCTCGCCTTGACCAGGCGGGCATCACCCCACAAGCCATGGTATTTGAAATGATTGTTGTGTGGCACCTCCTGTTTATCTTGTATAAGACGTTCTCGAACCACCACCAGAGCGATTAGTTTTCTCGCACCGAGCTTCCGCATTCCTTATTTTACCATACTTCATTGAGGATTATCCCGAGTAAGAGGTGAAGACTCCATTCGTTTGGGATCACTGAACTTGCCAGCCTGTTGGAAATCCTTTCGGAAACACGATTTTTATAAGCGAACAGCTTGGCCCTAACCACTTGTGCGCTCGTGAAACGTATCCATATCTTTTAAACGTTGTTAGAGCAAGTATCCGTGAAAAAGCTCACTGGATCGTCAGGTTCACTACTGTGATTGTATTGTTCTTTTCCCTTCCGTATGCCATTAAGTGGTGCGAAGCAACACGCCATTTTGTGTACTCTTTTGTTACGTGTATATTTGTGCACGTAGGACTGTATGTTCGCTCTTTAGTTTTTAGTTAACAACTTATTCTTATCCATTTGTTTCTTTCGTATTGTTTTTATGTTTGGTATGTTCATACCTATACTTTGTGTAATGCCCCCTTACTCAATGCCCCCCATGTAGCATGTAAGGTACTTTAAACGAAACAAATGAATAAATAAATAAAATAAGCACGTAGCGATCACTTCCTCAAGCATTGAATTACCCGCTCCTTGTCGCCCCAAATTTCAGAAACTGTCCGTACCCTCTCGACCCACATGCTTCGAGCAATGTACAGACCCTTGTCTCGTGGGCGCCGCCGTGTTGCCTATCGGGCGGAGCCGTCTCCGACCTGGCAACCCATTGGCTTGTGCAAACGCTCGTTTTTGCATGGTCGGTATGGGAGCGGATGCAGTTTTTGTCGTTCGGTTAGTTCTCGCGCGTTCATTTTCGCCAAAATCGGGGTTCTCTATATAGGAAATGAGTCTTGCAACGTCGTAACAAGTCCTGACATCCTAACAACGTACTAACAGCTCCACACATCTAAGCATGAGCGCGCGCGCTCCGAAGCGCCCGCAGCACGCCAGGAGAGAAGGTAGGCGCGGGCGCGCGGGTTACCAGAGCGCTCGTCCTTGCCCCGTAGAAACGCTCTACCGAAATCAAAATCTCCCTATCCTTATCAGCTCCTTATATCCGCAGAACACGAAAACGCTACTGGATAATGTACTGCAGTCCCTTTTTATATGCTAGTAAAGCTGCTTAAGGCCCCTTTCAATGTACTTGTAATTGATGAGGTCTTACGCTCCAGACGCATTTTCATTATGGGCACACCGCATTGTACCCATGGGGAACCTTTTGACCATCTAGCGTTCTTCAATAACAACGCACTGTTCACGGATCTCTGCCGTATTTGTAGTCATCGAAAAGCCGCGTCTCTCGCGTCAGCAGTCGAACGTTATACTCAATAGACTCCGCAGCGTGCCCGAGCCTTTGGATCTCCCAAAACTTTTGAAGGCTCGGGTCACATCTTCATCCTCTTCACCCACAGCTGGAAATCGCTTGGATGGGTCTATATAATCGATTACCTACTCTGTGTCTTGGACACAGTTAATAATAAGGAAAATATAATAAATGCTAATAAATATCATTCTAACACCGCCATCATTGTAACACTAACTGAATGAAAGGATAACTTGCGTTACAGTCATTGCAAAACACTGCCTGCTTGCTCTTCCGTAATTGCTTCGTAGGCACGTTTACAGTAAGGAGCTTGAGTGCTTGCCACTTGATGCTCTTGTTGGCACGTGTTGGCTATTTCAGAACACGCATAGTTTGGCCGGTTTGGTCGGAAACGCGAACAGGATGAAGCAGCGTGCTCGATGGTTGTGAAAGGAAGAAGCGTCCACTCCAGGCCAATACCAGCGCCGCCCACCGACAGGTTCCTTCGCCATCTTCTCCCCCCGAAGCCCTTCGAACCTATCATCCAGGGCGCCGACGCTCTCCTTTGTCTCCTCGACGCAAAACATAGCCCCTGCAACCGGTCACCCACCCTTGTGACTCCGAAAAACTACTCTCCGTTTCACAAGCTGTTGGCAGCGTTGTGGAAGGTACGGGTGCTCTCAGCCAATCATGACAGAACGCACTCATAAGTGTGTTCCTACGCGGATGTCGCGTCCGTTAATTTGACCGGTGGCCCCGTTTGTATGGAAGTAGGTGTACTATAATAACTATCTTTTCCTTTTTGTAGCAGATGGCGCTTCGTACCTTTTTTATTTGTTTTGATCTGTTTTGCTTATTTACGGACGGGACTACCAGCGTTGCAGTGAAAATGGCCCGACCTTCTCTATTTATCGTCACCCGGTTTGTATGAGTTCTTGGGGCGTTCGACTTTTTTAATTGTTTATGCACTGTGTATAAGAATATTTACTTCAGTCACTGAATCACTTAACGAACGAATGGTTGAATCGATCAGTCTGAAGCTTTACTTTCACATCTCAGTGTGACTTGCCTGTTTCGTTGTCATAATAGCAGACATTTCTGTGTATTCATTTTGGGTACTCTCACTACGATAGTACTCAATGATCCTGACCTCTACGCACACATGTAATGATAGACGTGAGCTTCTTACAAGAGCTCACATGTCGTGGTCCTCATCACAACTTAAATCTATACTGCTCATTGTTTCGTCCTCCAGAATTATCACGACAGCGGCATTAGTGTCAACAACATCATCGATGAAGTGGTCCAGTTTTCTCATTACATCTTCCTGAGCGATAACATGCTCCACATATCTCTTCCACTTCTCAGCGGTTACTTTCTTAATTCCGTGCCATAGTAGAGCGTCAATGTCTTGAAGCTTAAACGTCTTGTTCGCCACTGCTACGAAGCCCGTCACGTCACTCCAAACAAGCTCTCTGGGGTTAAGCTGGCAGTGGTAGGAAGGTAGGCGCACAACGAGGTGACCAGCATGCTCAGCGATGCTGGTTTCACACACCACACGGTATCGGTCCCCGCTTGCGTGTACGTTGTCGACAAGCTTCATGAGCTCCGCCTTCACCATGCCGCTGCTCCACGGAACACCTTTTTCGGAAAGCCAGGCCTGTATGTCCTTTTAGGGGCGAAGCTCCTTAGGGCGTCGTCTGTCCTTCCCTCGATATTTGTAGCCACCTGTACCTTCTGAAGCACTAACTAGATGGCGCTAGTATGTCTACATATAATGCGCTCGAATCCCAGCATATGCTCGCTTCATTCAGATAAACGCGTAGTATGGGAGTCTCTCTCTGTCTGTCTGTCCGTCCCTCTGCCCGTCTGTCCATCCGTCTGTCTGTCTGCCTGTCCGTCTGTCTGTCCGTCCGTCCGAGTGCTGCGGTGCTGCATAGCCAGTACGTGAACTAATCAATAGATGGAGCGGAGGCGCTCGCTGCGCGCTCTAGTGTGATAGGAGAGCGCTAGATGGCGACACAGTGTTTGTCACGTCTTTGATGATGTACTGGACAAGATTCACGGAAGATTGACGGTTTTTACTGATGAACGTTCGGAGCTTCGCCCACTCATCATCATTCACTCCGTGGATATGCGTGGATTTTTTTAGCATCACGACAGATGACGCTGCCGGCCTGCTCACATTGTTTACATGTCGTCCTATGGGCGCGACGCATAATTATCGCGTTAAAGTGTCAGACGATGCAAATTTTCTGAGTTTTCACTCTGTGGCGTCAATAAATAGGGGCAGCGGACATTTTAGCTGCAGTTAGTAATAAATGCTGAATTAATTACGTGCTGTACAGCACTTGGAACGAGCTGCTTGCACTCGCTTTAGAGCAGACGACGCATGCCGCTGCAAGCCATTCGCTGGCGTGTTGTGAGCACGCATGTGCAAATGGCCTTGGGAAGAAAGGGCGTGAGAGCCGCCGCGTATTCTTCGTCATCTGCTGACTCTACAATCCGCAGCGCGCCGGCGCCGCCGCTCTCAGAGTCCACAGCGCTACGCGCGCGTTTCTCTTTTCGTCCGACAGAGAGCGTGTCGGCGCGGTGCCCTAAGGCATGACGTTATCGGGCCGCCCGAGCGAGCGGTTTCCCCTCCTCAAGAATTGTAATTGCTCCGCGCTTTAAGGGTCCTCCCTATCGCGGCTCCTCCCAAACAATTAAATCTAGTAAAGAAACCTAATGCACCAGCAGTTCTGACCATGATGGTTGCCTAACGTCAATTGCTATGCTAGGGTGTGTTATGCGCTATCTTGGCAATGCAATGCACAACCAATATATCTACTGTCGTTAATCAAGTGCCGTTAAGGCCGACAAGGACGTTTTCTCTGGCAGCTGCTCCCTTTCCTCCTTCTCCTCAACTTCCTCTTAACTGCTGCATGCATCGGCACTCAGCCACGATGTCGTGGACAGATAAAACCTCTGAGATGACAACGGCATCAGCGATGGAAACGTAGTGAGTATGCGCGATTCCGTCACCAATAGTTTGCATCGCTGTGCCAGAAACATAATGGGCGTCGCCAATTGTGCGGCTAATCCTACAGTCAAGCCAATTCAAGCTACGTGAAAAGTCAATATGGCTGTCGGTACTGGCCTCTTGGAGTGCCGCTTCGCGACGTAATTATGCTGGAACGTTCCCACACTTGCGACTTTACAGCGGGGTTCTTAATGCATTGTTTCATATGCCAGCTATGGGATGCTATGGGATTCCTATGGAAGAAAGTACGTAGCAGCTGGGAAAAGGCAGCAGCCGGGAAAGTAATAGCGGGATCTACTGTATCTGTCGGCATGCTTTTGTCCAAGTTTCCTCGATGCCGCACGAATACTTCAACGAACCACACTCATGATACTCACATCGATACACCGTAGCCTGTAATTTTCCCCCAATAAGCCGATGCCTATGCTGTGCACTAACGTGAGTGCCAACGTTACATCCTATCGTGAGCTACTATTGTCCCCACGGTGCTGTCGAGTTTCTGAGTTAGCGCAGCGTACACCTACCCATGAATTTTGCACAAAGACGTTAATTCCATTCGTGAAATATCGCTTAATGCCTAATGATTATCAATCATAGACAAGTTCCCTCGCTGACAGCCTCGCATAACACCGATTATCAGAGTCCTGTTCCTTGACACACAATGCAGCTTGATACTGAAATAGAAATGTCTCTTTATACACGATTACAGATACTGAAAAGTATTTGTAAGATATCATTGTGATACTCTTGTATAGTGATGCAGCCAAGCCCTGATACCGGCATTCGTAATGTTGGCTGTCCAACGCACTACTGGTTACTCACCCTTGTTCTTGGCTTACGGCCGGCAACCGGCATCTTTCCTCGACGCTTCCTTTTTTCATATCCCCTCGAACTCCTCGGCGTCCCTATCGGAGCAGTTTCTGCATCTTTATGCTGCGGGTTGCCGCCGTGCCCGCCTCAACACTGAGGCGAGTCAAGGGGAACGCGAGGACTCGCTAGTATGAGTCTCACCACGTCGTTTTTTTCCACCCCGGAGACGAAGTGTTGCCGTGGAGCCCCAGTTTACTTCCCGGCCTGTGTGAAAAGTTTCAGTCACGTTTTATCAGACCTACATTATGTTGGAGCAAACTTTACCGGTGAACTATCGCGTCACTCCCTTGTCATGCCTTCCGACTGCCGCTGCATGTGGCACGGAGGTCGTCCATGTTTCCCATTTGAAACCGCTTATACGGCGTACTTCACCGCGAGAGACATCGGCCAGGTTGGGTGCTTCGATGCGAGAGGTAGTTCATGTGAGCAGAACATTCACCGTTCAGCGTCTTCACATGTACATAACCATAGTGACGGTGAGCGTCATGTTTTTTCAGCCCGAGGCTCAGACGAACAAAAATGGCTTCGAGAGAACAGCTGTGCACCTGTCTTACAATATTTTTATCTCTAAAGTATGCTTGGAGTAACAAAGTCTTGTTTGCTATGGTAACGCAGTCCTGTGTTTGCCTTCCCATTCATTCCAAGCGCTCCCGGGATCGGCTACAATAAAAAACATTCTAGAGGCTGCAGTGAGCAGATATAGTTTTGTTGATATGTTAGACGTAGTCTTCTTTCCACTCGTTGTTTCATTTGACAGATTTCTAGCGCATTCCTGCGGCCATATTTCGACTATACGAAGTCCAATTGCAGTTTTTATAATCACGTGTGCGAGACAGTAAGGACCTACGCGTTGCTTTGCTGTATTTCACGAAATTTCGCAGTTATATATCTCGGAGCACGGATGCGCTAGAATTCTTGGGGCCTAAACTGTTACACGGAATACTATTCCGTCTTGCTGCTTCCTGATTGGTCAGTTCTGCTTGTCAGGGCAGGATTGCACAATCAGAGAATTCAGATTGGTCAGCTATTGCTCAATTCTGCCTTGAGAAGCATCACGAACCAATCAGGGAGGACGAAGACGAAATAGTATTCCGTATTTCGTTTTAGGGTTAGGTCCCCGGCCAAATGAGACTGCCGAGAAACATGGGTCCTTCAAACTTTTCAAAACAAACATGCCTCCTCACTACAGCTGCTAAAAAGCGATTTATTCCATAATAACGAATTGACTCGATCCTTTTCAGGAAAGGGAACATGCTTCGTGTGGTCTCCGCAGAACGACTATAATAAGATGCCATGGCAGTGCCGATTGGTCGTTGAAGAATTCTGCAATGGACCTTATAATATTCCATCACAGAGTGTTCATGTCTGCCCGGCAATGTAACACATACCAGGCAACACTCGGATTGTACAGTGACAAATATTGTAAGGCATCGAAAGCATGCTTTCGCACGTCTATCCAAACATGAGGCAAATTCACGTGATGCAAATAAAACGTGCCCTTTCTGTTCTTTGCGTCCATACCGACAAAGCGACTAATTCTTGTCACAGACGACTGTAATAACCCAGCATACGTTTTGATCATGGTTATAAGTGATTGATTTCTGTCGTTTCGCGCCCTAAGCCAGCTCTAATTATGAGAGACGCCATAGTGCAGGGTTCCTGAAATTTTCACCAGGTAGGATTCTTTAAGGTGCACTGACAGCGCTTAGAACACAGGCCTTAACATTTAGCTTCCTTTGAGATGCACCCGGCGCGGCTGGGACACGAATCCGCAACACTCAAATCTGCAGCCGTGTGCTATAGCCACTCGACCAGCGTGGCCGGGTATTTTAGATCATAATTTACACAAAAAACAGGAACCATGGCGAGTTACAACCCAGCCCTACACCCAGGTTCGTGAAAATTATGACAGCGCGCAGGCAGTTGTGATCTGCTGTAGCGCACTGAATAGTTCTGTAATATATGCTAATGACACTCCTGAATTATTCTCTTCCTTTGGCACTGACCTTTTCAAATCACGCAAAAACAATAAGCTCCGAGAAGTATTTCGCACCTCTAATACATCCACCTAATAACTACTCGGTAACGAGCAAGAACTGAATTAGTTAAACACAGAATTTCTTTCATTAACCTAAAGAATGCCTCCGCCGAGCTCTGCCATTTCTTTACGTCGCTGCTTTTTGTACCAACCCAGCTAGCACACAAAGGATTTATGACGTCTTCGAAAGGGATATCCGAGACGTTAACGACGTCGCACAAACGGCGCGCGTATGAAAGTTTAGTCTAGGCTACGTTGCATAACTCGTCTAATGTCCGGCTTGTTGCACATAAACGTGACGTTTCCTTAGTGTCTTCGAAACGTCATCAAAAAGCTGGTCTTTTCGACCGATTAGGAGAGACTACGCTGATCCCATTTACCGGGATATCTGAATCCGTTTACAGACTTACGAAAGGCGTCATCAAAAAGCTGTTCCTGAAACGTTAGCTGTAATCTGAAAAAGAAGCAGGAATCGTGCACGGGAACGGGGCGCGCCCACCAAAATTTTGATCTGGTTACCACCCTGAGAATATAAGCTAATGCCTGTGGGGATCGCCGGCCGCCAGGTTACAGACTATGGAGACAACGACGATGACGAACTGCGCGCATGTGGTGCTGGGGCGCGCGCTGGCGTTCTAGCCGGGTCCGGGCCTAGGCTGGACAAGGCTGGGCGTGACGGCCCTCAAGTGGCCAGCTGGCCGGGACTGGCTGCTGCGGGCCGAGACGCGGCAATCTGCCACATTTGGCGCCCAACGTGGGGCCCCGGCTGCGTTCCGGGAAGGACCGTGTGTTAGTGGGAGACGCCGCATCGTCCGTTCCGTCGCACAGAAACGATCACCGCCTCATCTGCCTGCTGAACTCTGCGAGCAACGGAGCGCAGCAGACGTAAAAAGGCGAGTGGGTGCGTAGGCTCTCGAGTTCTGCAGACAAGGAGGCTGACGTCGCGACACAGCAGGCCGCAATGTCATCTCGGCTAAGGGAAAAGGGCGCCGGCGACGACAAGACGGAGAAGTCGCCACAGAAGCAATCTTCAGCTGACGTGTTGGAAGATGACGACGTGAAGGAGGTCCAGTAGACGGACCACAAAGACAAGAAATAAATCGGGGAGTCCGAGGACAAGCACGAGGAGGGCGCCGGTGAAGACGATGGCGGTGATGACGACGATGTCGATGCAGTTCCTGATGGTGAGGACTACGACAAGGGGACGACCCCGGGGGAGATGACGGTCTTGTGACGATGATGAGGATGACGCGTAAAATGGCTAGTAGTGGGGCGACTGCAAGGCAGACGATGGTCCGGAGAGCCTGCCGGGGACGACATCAAGGGGTTTTTTATACTTGTGAGCGGCACTTTCGACGTCCTGGTGCGGCTTCTGACACTCTCCCACGTGTTGCTCATCTCTGATGGCTGGCCGGTGACCGCAATCGTCTCCACGGGCGAGCGACTACTCCCACCGGCTGCCTGCTGGGTGCACTACTGTGAGAGAGGCTGGCGATGACGATCGGTCGTGCTGCAGTGCCCAGGTTCGGTTTAAGTCCCGCGTGTTCCTGCAAGACCTTCAGAGGTTTAGGACCGCGGCATCCTGCAAGACCTTATGCCCGGCTATGCTCTACATGGCCTCGCTCGCCACCTCGCTCGGTGCCCCAGCTTTCGAGGCTCTACCGCTAGTGGGGGTGTCGACCATTGTGCGGGCCGTTGTGGACCACTGCCATCCAACCACGGAGGGAGGGAGAGTGTGGGGATCGCCGGCCGCCTTGTTACAGACTATGGAGACGACGATGACGAACTGCACGCGTCTGGTGCTGGGGCGCGCGCAGGCGTTCTAGTCGGGTCCGGGCCTAGGCTGCACGCGGCTGGGCGCGACGGCCCTCAAGTGGCCAGCCGGCCGGGACTGGCTGCTGCGGGCCGAGACGCGGCAATCTCCCACACGCCTTAGGGGTACAAATAACCACAAGACATATTTTGCACCCCTAAGGCATTATTTTGCACCCCTAAGGCTCTGGTTCTGAAGGTGTCGGCGGGATTATAATTTTGGGGGGCACCGGCATCCGCGGACGCTGTCCCTGCCTTTATGGTAATAGCTGCGACCTGCTATGTTACCAGCTGCACCATAAGCTTTTCGGTGCTGCAGAGTGGGGGGTAGTGCCAGCTGAATACTTTCATAGTTGCGTCCTAGGAAGAGGTCCTGGCATCGCACTTGCCTGGAACTTCTTTTTGGTAGTTAAAGGCATCAGCACTGAGTGCAACAGAGCAAAAATAGTGCAGTAAGGTAGGCACACAGTTCTCAAAAAAGGCTTCATCAGTCTTAGCATTCAAGTCAAAATTGGTTGTCATGAATGCAAAAATCAATCTAGCATGTAATTTGTAGAGTATGAAAAAATCTACCAAAAATAGTAATGACATCTTTCTACAGTGAAGGATAGAGAGTTTCTTGGCAAGCGGCCTAACAAGGAGGCCTCTGTGCCAATGACCACGAAGTCTAAACACTGCTACATCAACACTTTATTGAGAAACAAATTGTGCAAGTTTAAAAAAACGAAGGAAATGAGAAATCCGAGAAAAATGAAAGAAAAAATATTCAAAAGGAACTGCAGAAGAAATACTTTAAATATATTTGGAACTGATTAATGGCTAGAGGCTTACAGAAAGAGCACTAGTAGTCACACATTAATCAACAGCCAAACGACTATGCGCTTTTCACCATGAGAGCAGCGCGTCCGGTTATATAAGCGCAGACAGAACATTGGACGATATGTGATAGCCATTTTCAATCATGTTATGTAGTATCCTCACCGCATAAAGTCAAGGAATATAAACAAAAGAACTCAAATATGCCTCGGATATGAAAGTGAACATTTGCCTAGGACATCACCTGACGTAAGTAAGCCAGCTTTAAAAGACAACCAAAAAAATCAATCAAGTGTCAATGAATACTGACCAAAGTGACCTTCGGAGAAAGTAGCGCATGAAATATTAACAAAATCTGTATAATGAGCAAGGTTGCAGTGCAGTGCACAATCTGTCACAGCGAGCAACATTACATCGAAGCAACCTCAGTGTCATAATGATGCTGCATACGTGCTTGAAGTCTCATACACTGGAGACCGTGTTGAGGCAAGGAAAAAAAGAAGCAATATTATCACTTACATATACAAAATACAGATGTGGCCCTGTACAAAGCACTGTATTACGTACATCTACGCAAATCAGACATCAACGGCAATCAGACTGGCAAGCAACATTTGGAAGCCAAAGAAAAAAAGATTTTGGCACAGCACATGAAGCTACTCTTAAAAAGGGCTTCAAATAACCATCAGGTCTACATGTGCAGGATGAAGCGGAGAGTCTCCGAATTTTGCCCTGTTTCACATTAAAGAAGCCCTGTCACGTTATACCTAGTCCTTAAACAAAACACTTCGAACAGCCAACTCCTTTGAGAATGCAACCTCTACCAAACGCGCAACTAGTTCACGTTCACACTCATCAAAAAATAGTTGTAGTGTCCAGGCTTAGCGCACCTGATTAATACGTACATAAACACACAATAAAGTAGACGGGGGGACGACCGCCTTCGTAGCTCAGTTGGTAGAGCATCAGACGCGACATCCGAAGGTCGTGGGTTCGGTTCCCACCGAAGGCAGGTTTGTCTTTTCGTCCACTTTAATTCCTTTCTACTTTTCTCCACAATTACTATACCACAAGTAACTTCCCCTATGCGTTCCTAGGCTTCAGTGCCAGTTTGCTCATTAGTTGTTTTTAACAAATGAAGAACGAGCCCTTGACCCCTTCCCTTTCGTTCTCTCAAAGGCACAGCTATTTAACATTCTTTACAAAACCATGACCTCACTAGCACTTCACTGCTCTCTAATGCTAAGGCTACATCGTTTTGAGCTTACTGTGAATATCACAGGGAGTGGATTGAGAAAACTATGTATCCGAAAAGCAGATTGTAAATTCGTATCCCAGGCAGCACTGGCAATGAACATAAAAATGCATCATCTGGGAGCCCACCTTGGGTAACTTTCAGAATTGTATGAGCGGGTCTTTTAATATGTGGCCTAAAGTATTCAGCTAATCCCTTAGATTTCGGTACGCCTTCCATTTTCAGCATATGCTCATGGTATTCTTTGTTATCATTTTTCAGTATGTTCATTTAAGCACTAACAGCAATCTATATGAGCAGCATCGTGTGTACGATGAAGCTTGGAAGCACTGCAGGGCTGGGAAATCTTGTGACTGATGCAAGGTGTTTCATAACAAAAATTTCTTCGCTGACAAAACCATGGTTCCTAGCAGGCTTCCAAAAACAGGTCAAAGCTCCTAATATACATCTGTTTGGCACAATGATACCCATTATGTTTTATTATACACATGGCTGCAATTTTACAATAGGCAAGGTACTTAAGCATGAAAACCGATTAGAAAAACACCGGAAGAAAACAAATCACAGGACGGTACAGCCGTCACCACATCGTGTTTCTTTCTGTCCCTATTTATGCTTCCAGACATCATTATAAGTAAACACCATCAAAGGCAGAGTTGAATTAACCACAGCAATAAACAGTAACATGATTATTCAGAACCAATTTGGCTACAGTCCAATACAATAATGATACTTAGAAGAGTAAACGACTGGGTGTATTCATATGACAAAGTCGACAGTACAAGCAACTCGAGTGGACAGAATACAGTTCAAACAGTGCTGAACTTCCAACGGTTCATTTCTATGAAAGCGCTTCGCTTTTATACAGAACCACACTGCACACCAGCCATGTGCTGGTGTGCAGTGTGGCAATGAAATGGCAGTTCAACACGTGAATAACCCTAAATGTCTCTTCTTTATCCAGTGAGTGTAACAGAAGGTGTACTAACGCATTTATATCTCAACAAGGAACTTTTTCTGCTTCAGCGACTTTGCTTGTGGTACAATCACAAAACTTTGTGACGACATTGCACTCTAAAAATTTATGCGTATGCAGTCACATGTGCTGCAAGGGGCAGAGATCCAGCCTTGCTTTGAGAGATCAATGTTGCACACACTCCTTGCAAACGAACATTCACTCAAATACCAATCTGTTTTTAAACAGGAAAATGGCAGTTGGTACACTGTGTTCCAAATACAACCTCTGAACCTGTTACCATCGTTATGGCTGACAGGACATCCTTCTTTCGGTCTATAAGTAGGGACAGATGTTTTGCACAACTTGCTCAATTTTTCCGGGGCAGAGAAAACAATGTTCACACTTACCCACAGCACTACTTTCTTCAAGTTGTGTGCGATTTTATGCATATACAGGTATTGCAGTCTACCTTGCAGGATGGACTACATTATTGATAACTATACGTTGAGGTCGCGAAAAAGCCGTTCGCCAATAGAAGCTTCCAGAAAGGCAGGGCAACCGGCCGAAGTTAGTCTTTCAACTTCCTCTTGAAAGCTGCTACACATCTCGTGCACGCAGAAATTTTGTAAGGAATTCATGACGCAAGACTCCACAACACCACGCTTAAAAAGGTTTCAATGCGCAGAATAATAGGGAAGAATTCGCTTATTCCCGCCTTGGCGGAACATCCAGCAGGAATGACCATCTTGCAACAATATCATAACCTCCAGGAATGTAATTTCACATTTGTCAGACAATTCATGGGTAAGATCAAAGTGCTCAAAATGTTTACGTATAAGAGCCAAAACAACTGCAGTATCAGCCTCGTATGCACCAGTACCTCTGCCTAAAAAATTTCAAGATCGTCAACTTATCTAAACACTTGCAATACGTTAGTGTAGCAAGGGCATTTCTAACCGACCCTGTCAAGATTTGCTAAAACTAAATCACTGAAGCAACGCATGAACCAATACGAATGCCTTTTGGAAGGTG